>JBAMJV010007089.1:0-68499 GCA_037951105.1 Echinarachnius parma | reverse complement strand
CTCCGTTTTCACAAAAAAAAAAAAAATCATGTATTTATTTAGAGATCACGGGAATACAAAATCTCTTTGTTCCATTTGTACAATATTACTTTTCATGGTCATTTTCACCAAAACTGCGCCTGATGAGATCAATTGAATTTGTTCAAAGTAATAACGTTTGATGTCTAGACTCCGTCTAGTTCTTGAATCGGGTCACTGCTCACGAGTTGAAGGTAATAATATCCATTGCATTGTCACGTTTCTATTTGTGTCATGATAACAATTAAACACATTCGTGCATGGGCGTGCGTGATATCGCAGCCCGATTTCAAAGATATTCGTGAACAGTTGAGTAATTAATAAGAAATGTTCTCCACAGTCCACCCGTTCTCCAGACAAACGTTTGTTTGGTGCATGTGTGTTTTTTCTTCCATTATCTTTGAACTCCTAATGAATTATTAATCATTCAAATAATACGAATCTGATAGTAATATCCATGTTAGGGTTATTTTCAGGGGTCTAGATTTGAGGTTCGGCCGGCGTCTAGCTAAGAAGGGGGGAGGGGTCTGGGGTGAAGAAATCCTAATAAAAAGTGGGCCTTTCTGGGGGGGGGGGGAGATGGTACGCACCCAACACACCCTCCCTTGCTACGGGCCTGTATGACCCCAAAACTGCACAAAAACTCTACAGTTTTGTTTAGTATACCTACATTATATAAAGGTCCATGGCGTATAGCCCGTGTCAAGCCATATGCCTACTGAGGAGGGGTTGGAAGGTAGTTTTAAACGTGCGAATAGATCTGGGAACATAAAATGCTGTTTTATGCATACTGAACAGTTATGAACTCCTAATGAATTATTAATCATTCAAATCATACGATTAATTTTAGGGTTATTTTCTGGGGTCTAGAGACAGTAATACTCTTTGCTTATGAGTCCAAATCACTTGGAGTCGGTAATCAAACGTCTATCTGAAGTTCATTGTCATTTTAAAAGTTCGTTTTATGCATTCATATACTCAGAATTGGAGCCTTGAACGACCCAGGGAAATGTGAGTTCCCATTTCCCTGAGCGACCAGAGGCGACCGAGTTGGTGCATGACTTGTATGGAAGCATGAGACCATCAAAAACGCGGATATACGTCGTGTAGTAATTCCGTCGCTCAAGCGCTAATTTTATGGTCGCTATACACAGATTTATATGTGCGTGGGGACCCAAATGGGGTGGTCGCTGGTCGCGTTAAGCCCGGCGCAGACAGAGCCGACTCGACCCGATCCGACTGGTTTTCAGTCAGGCTAGAGTCAGTTCGCTCAGTCGGAGCCGATCCAACATGTTGAATCGGCCTCGAATGTCCTCCGACTGGCACTTGACTGGAAAAACCGGAGTCCTGAGGCAGCGCATACTGAGTTAATCAGGCTGAAAACCAGTCAGATCGGGTCGAGGCGGCTTTGTCTGCGCCGGGCATTAGGCAGGTGGTCGCATTACGCTGGTCGCGTTAGGCAGGTGGTCGCTTAACCCTAAACAGACTGGGGGGGGCTGATTTAGCCCCCCCCCCCCCCCTCCTCTATTTTCGCGATTACTTTGCAACGCTTAAATATTTTACGATGCCACTTCACGACTTTTTTCCTTAGAGTCTTGCGCAACTTTTGATACCAAATTTGCGACAACCGGGTGTAGCGTCGGCCCGAAAATCGCTAAATTTTGTGATTTGTGTACAAATCCTATGGAAATTGACTTTTTCCTAGAATAAGACAAAACCTTCATTATTTTTCATTCTGATCACTGCAATCATTTAATTTTGGGCTACAAATGGTTGAATAATGGTTAATATTGTATTCCATCAAACAAATATATAACAAATATTTTAAAAATGCAAAAAATACGAAAAAAATGCGATTTTCGCATAATTAATTAGCTCTAATTAGCATATTATAATTAAAACAAAAATTTAACTATGCAATATTGTATGGCTCATGGACATCTATCACCATGCCAAATTTGGAGTCGATTGGAGTTTCGATTGCCGAGAAAACTACAAAAAATACAAACAAATACAATTTGTGCATAATTAATTAGCTCTAATTAGCATATTCTAATTATTTTTTTAATTTTAACTACGCAATATTGTAGACCTTATGGACATCTATCACGATGCAAAATTTGGAGTCGATCGGAGTTTCGGTTGCCGAGAGCTTAGGGGGGGGGGGCCCTTTTAGCCCCCTTTTTAGCCCCCCCCCCCCCCCCCCAGATTTTTAAAGGTTCAAAATAGCCCAGTCTGTTTAGGGTTAACACGTGATGTTTCACGGGGGACCAGAGAGGGTGGTTGCTCTAGACAGGTGGTCGCATTAGCAGGTTTGACTGTACATGTATATAATGCCGTGATGAGGAATTTTCCAGTCTTAATCTTTTCAAGTTAGTTTATTTTCTTTCATTTTGACAATAATCTTGTAAGTCTCTAATTTAGAATGATGGCTTGGAAAATATGACCAAACTCTTGCTATTTTCGTATACAGGCGTTAAAATACCCGATTGTTAAATTCTTGATCTAAATTGCGGCGAAAGTAAATTAAACAAAATAACTTGACCTGGTTTTTCACACTGAGGCTACAGTCACATGACACTTATCTGAAAGCTCTCTATTCATTTAGCACTTTATCAACTTTTCGGTATTCGTGGAAAAAGAATTAACAAGGTTAAGTTGAAGGTTATACATTTCAACTGACCTTTCCCTCTTTGTTAGTTCATGGATTTTCAATAGTCCTTTGTTTTACTATTGGGCAATTCCACGCCAAAGTGGATAATTGACCAACAATTTTACAAGCATTTTTATGATACAAATTTGGTATAAAATCATAGCTTAAATTCTATATTTTTGGAATTCAATGAGAAAATTTCAGTTTTACATAATTTAGTTGTTTTTTTATAATAACTTTATAACCATAATTGAACCCCCCAAATTTGAAATTTTTGTGAAAAGCTGTTTTGATCCTGTGTTTCATTATATTTCCCCAGTTAAAGGGATAGTTGAGTTCTGGTAGAGGGAGTACAGTTTTAGTCAAACTGAATTTTAGAAACCAAAACCTGCACCATTACATTACAAACTAATAATCATAACTCCACCATGCTCAAAAGGAATACACAAATTACAAGCGACTAAGTAAAAAGCCTGTTATCATTCAAAAAGAGCTGTTTAAACTAAAGAGGGCGCTTTCAAAAACGCATTTGTTTAAACCATTTTAAATATAATATTGTGCATGTGAGGTTTTGTTGAAATAGTGATTAGATAGAGAGATAATCAACAACTAGCTAAAATCCTCTCTTGAAAATTTTTGAATATAGAGGAAGCATTTTAAAACGAATTTTAACGTATTAAAAATGGTTATGTTTATGGATATTTCAGCCGTTTCTGAACCGATTTTGATCAAATAAAGTTTATCCTGCCATTAAAATTGTATGCTCTTTCAAATCTCACAAAAAAATTATTTTGTGTAGCGCCCTCTCTACCAAAACTCAACTATCCCTTTAAGCCTAAAAAAAACATTATTTTGACTCCTGAGATATTACCATTTTGTAAAATAGTAAATTGTATTATTTATTTGATTTGTTATGCTTCAATGACTTCTTATTTTCAGCCTATGAAAATGTCCTTCCGTTACCGAAAAATCAATATTTTTAATTTTGTGACTCACATAGTTGTTAGAGAGCAGACTAATCTACAGTGCAAAGCAAGTTCAAGTAGGCTTTCCCGTTGCTAACAATGTTTCTTTGTTAATTAATACATAACAAAAGAAAATGTCCTACCGTTACCATACACATGGTAACAGTAGGACAAGGTATCTCCATATATTATGTTCAAAAACTGGTGTCTTAATATGAAAACCCAAATAATGAGACAATACCTGGAATGGCCAGCTATCAGTGGCGTGGCGTGGTCAGACTAGTAATTTTCTGTGTTTCAACCAATCAGATTTGTGCATTTAGAACATTTGATCTGGCTCACAATTGATTTTATCTCGTTCTGCAACAGGGCCCTTGTTAGGTTGGAAACATGTGGTATCATTAGAACATCAGAACAAGTACCATGGTGCCATTTGTCTGGATTTCTATTGTTTGGGGATTCGCAGGTATATTTAACTGTGGTGAGCCAGGGTGTGAATAGGCTTTAATCATGACTTTGAATAGGTCTTTTTTTTTTAATACATAATACACTACATGGGTGTAGGTCTAAAATAATTCAATTTTACATGAAATTTGCAAACTTAAAACAATGCTGTAGGAAAAACAAGAAATAATATATCTCCAATTCTTTCATATGTTGTAGAAATCATATCAAGCCAAGATTTAAGCCAAACAAATTCTCAAAATTATTTGATCCACGAGGAAAAACGGAAGGTCAAAGTCTAAGGTCAAAGGTTATTGTATCCAAACTCGCTCATGCATGAAAACAAATGGCATAAATGGACTGCATATAACATCCCCAGTCCAATGACACCATTACAAAATAACTTGACCCAACGGTTAATGGACAATTGCCATTTGAAAAATGGTGCCCCGCCCATTTTTTTTACAAAATTCCCCCATAAGAATCGACCATAATTACGCCAAAACCATTGGGCGGATTGGGCTAAAACTTAAATATTTGGGCTTTTAAAGGGACAGTCCCTCTTTTACAAAACGTCTGAACAGTTTCCAGTTGAAGGATGGGGATGAATGAAACACACACAAACAAAAATCAGATCGAACAGCCCTATAATTTGGATTCTACGAATGAAAAACGAATGCGTCCCTCCATCAGACTATATATCGGTCAATAAAAGAGTTTAACTGATTTAGCATAATATTACAACTATATATTGTACTTATTCTTGTAAAGGTATTGTGAAGCCGACATTTGTAAAGGTATGTCACGGAAAAAAAATCTCAAAAATTAAGAATATGTAATTACATGTAGTCAGTTTAAGCGAGGTTTGGTTATTTTGCCTAGTGTGCGGTCATGCTATTCTTATTTGTGCGCGGGTCACGTAGCTAGCGCGGGTCACGGAGGGGTCACGCATAGCGTTGTGGTACTTCGTGGAATTTCTGTACGAACTTCCTCACTGGGTGAATATACATATAATGCACAATAAACCGTCGTCCAACGGTTTATTAGTTTTAGGTCTACAACTCCACGAAAAAGAGATTAAATTACATTTTCTTTCATATAAGACAATAACCTCGCAACTTTTTTAATTTGGCTTGCAAAAGAGGGAATGTCCCTTTAAAGGTTGAAATATACATACCAAATATTAGCAAATTTGAAGGGGTGCGATGAAAATTTTCACTTTTTGGGGGTGATTTGACATGGAAGGACCCTACTGTGTACACATTATAGTCCATTATGTCCTTCCGTTACCGAACATTGGTCCGCTTTGTGTGAAATAACTCAAATATCTGCGGACAAATTGTAATCAAAGAACAAGTAAATTCTTCTTAACACTTCAGAGAATGAAATGTGTACCCTTAACATATTTTGTATTATTTAATTTCACAGAATTTAAGTTAAAATTGATTTGATAACAAAACCTTGTCCATTTTGGCGTCCTTCCGTTACCTACCTCATTTGTATGCATATTCAATAATGTGCGGAGATAAAAACAATAACAAAATTATGGGACCTTAAAAATGTATGTTTTTGAAGTATTGTTATTAAAATAGACTGTTCTAACAACACAAGTATTATAAAAATGTCTTCCTTAAAGTTGACAATTTGTGTCCGAGTGTCCTTCCGTTACCATGGATTGACCATGAATAAGAGCCATATTGGAGCAAGAAATATAGTAAGACAAAAATAGAAATGTAAATGCTTATGATGTCCATATGTTATCTATTATACATACTCATTTTAGACCACAAGAGAGATGTTTCTTTCTCATAAATGGTGTTTAAACTTCAAAATTTCATTTTATTGTACAATTCCTATGAACTTTTCCGTTACCGTCCTTCCATTACCAAACGCTGAAGTAATTAATTTCTCATAATTAATATACCAATGGAGATATTTTTTCTTAAAAGGTGGTGTTATACTCTGTAAACATTAGGGAATGGACTAGTAGCCAACTTAACATGATAAACCTCGTAACTTCACAGAGATTGGGTCATAACTAATAAACTTGAAAATTCATGTCCATTTTGGCGTCCTTCCGTTACCGGCCTCATTAGTGTCCATATCTAATTAACGTAATGTGGTCAACATTTTAGAAATAGTGGAAATCAAAGGTGTCCCAGCAACAAGGATCACAGAAATGCCATTTAAAATGATAAATCAAAAGCAGGATCCTGGAATTATTTGATTTAAGTTTAAAAATTGTGTCTGAATGTCCTTCCGTTATCGTGGAATTGCCCTGTTGTATACAAATATTAATATTAATAGAGAAGAAGTCGGCACTCCTTTTATTCGATAATCGCACCCGTTGCTATAGAACTACGTATTTTCCCCACGCACCATTGACCTCAAATAGTATTGCCTAGGTCGCAAATGCTCCGACTCGGGATAAGGAGCCCGTACGATGGCGAACCCAGGGGGGGGGGGGGGGGTTCAACCCCCCCCCCCCCCTCCCCTTGATGAAAAGATGCTGTTTTGTGGGGTTTGACCCCCCGCCCCCTCCCCCCCCCCCCCCCCCCTTTACCACTTTTAACGTGTCTCGAGTCTACTTTTTAGCGGTCTCGATCATCATAACCAATATGGTTTCGGCCCCCGAGGACACAACTTAACAAAATGGTCTCGGTCTCGGCTTCGAAAATATTTAATGGATCTCGGTCTCGGCTTCGAAACTCTTTTACGTCAAATGTCAAATTTATCGTAAGAGTATCTTGCGATATCCGTAAGGCGTCCGTATGAGCGATCAGATTGTAAGCACGGGAGCCGTGTGATTTACTTTTGCTTTAACTCCCATATAGTCATCGCACGTGCCCCGGCGAATATGTGACTGCTACGCAAAGTTACCGCAGACATCGTACGATATCCCAACTCCCCGAAATCGTAGATAATCCGCCGTATGGGTAAAAAGATCGTGCGGCACTCGGTGCATTTGTGACCTAGGCATAATTCATAGCACAATGCTCCGATTAGGGATAAGCCGCCCGTACGATGCCACACTTGGGGGACATCTCACGGGAATCGTGCGGCGGTCGCACAGGTGTCGTTGCATTTTCCCTCGCCGTACGAAGTCGTGAAAGATTATTATAGCGCGGAGGTACAAATTACCGATGCCTCATACAGTTGTTACTGGCCGTAAGCCCGTATACGCGTCGTGGACAGCATCGCACGGGTAACACATGGGCACCACACGAGCCCAATACGGACATGGTAGCTGTATTATTTTGTCAAAATTTCGGTTTGCGATTTTGCGACTGTATTTGGGGGCCCTCAAATCGTATGGTATTCGTAAGATTTTAAAGTTCTCGTAAGAGTATCTTGCGATGTCCGTGTGAGTCCCATAACACGTCTATATATTATTGGCGCTAGGATTGTGTACACGGGAGCCGTGCTAGGCTATTTATTGTTGTTTCTACTCCCAAAACCATCCCACGGTCCCCGGCAAATATTTGACTGCTACACAAAGATACCGCAGACGATTTATCAGGCACTGACTTGGTAAAAATTGACAAAAATGGGAACCTGACATGGTGTCACTCGGAGCGCCCTAAAACATAACTACACGACCAAAATTACTGTTCTTAATATCGTTTTTTCATTGGAAAAGACATCCTATCCGATGGACATAATCACTTCGATACTTTATTTTGGGAAGTACGTGCCCCGTTCCGTTTTTGGGGGGCCACCCTGTATAGTTGCACATGTCAACAAAGTTAGCAGATCAAATGGGGTTCTATTACTCTCTGATTTAACTATTTTATTTTTGACTGACTCAGTTATAAATAGTCATACTTATGTCTTATCAGAGTTTAGCAACTCCTAAAATGTATCACTCAAAATGTTTTTGTGCCGGAATTATTTTTTTCTTGAGTTTTGTTTTTAACTGTGATTATATAATTGGATCTACATTATTTATTACCGTATTTAGAGGTGAAAATAACACTTCGCATGTTTCCATGCCGGAATATATTTATGTTGTTGGGTTTTGATTGTGTGAACCTATAGTATATAATTGTATACATATTCACATGAATGTTCATGGTTAACTATATTAGTTTATTCTTTTAAACCAGGTAATTGATGGGAACTAGGATTGTCTAAAAGAACACTCAGCGTTGTTAATGAAGGTAAGTTATTTGATTCATCGACGCACTTGTATTGGTACAGTAAACTAGTAGTTGAATGTTCAATCAGTCGATGGAAATATTGTTTATGATCTGTTGAACTCTAACAAAAATATGAATTCATAATACATTTTTTTGTAGATTTAGTGTCACAAAACAGAAATGAATATCAAACGATCTGTTTGTTGACAACGTTCTACGAGCTACGTAATAATCAGACCCATGGCCGGAGGGGGGGGGGGGGGGGGTTGCGTTGGGTGCGTCTGCACCCCCTCCCCCCTCCCCCCCCCCCCCCCCCCCTCTCACACATACCAATATTCTCAGTCTCTGCCTCGAAATGTGTAGGCACCATTTGTGGGGCCCCACAATTATTACAAATGGTTATGTTGATGGATGTCAGTCATTTTGTAACCGATTTTGCTCAAATACATTTTATTCTGTCATTAAAATTGTACATGCTTTTTCAAATTTGACACTCAATTTTTCATTATCTCACACACAAATTATTTTTTTTTACCGCCCTCTATACCAAAACTCAACTATCCCTTTAAACCCTTCTATCTCGTAATGTTGGTACTGTGCATAAAATATCCTCTACCCCGCAGCTTAATGTAGTTTTCCTTTAAAGTCAGGTGTCGTTTTGTAAGAGGGCGCTTTTTGAAGAGGCCGCAGTGAGGTGCCGTGTTTACACAAGAATTAAGCCTGAATTAGGCCCATCGATTAGGCCGATGCATGGTTATAAAACATGGCGCTGTATTGTGCGCAATCTCGAACTTGAAGATGTAGTCGCTTTTAAAACAGCCAATTATGTATCCCTATAAGACAGTTAAAATCTGTCTTAGTGGACAACAGTCTATAGCAGCCAATATGCATACGATAATGTGGCCACCAAAAGTGATCCCCTGCAGATATAAACTATCAATATAATCGTTTATAGGTAATGTCAACAGTCTAGAATGCCCACTTTCCTTGTTCCCTTAGGCAATGTAAGGTAGTCACTATACACAAGTTTGATTGTCTGCACATCAATATTGATTTTCCTACCCTTCCTCATCAAACTTCGGCGTTTTTTTGTTAACAGGGTTTTCATTCGACGTTCCTGAATGCGTCGTGAAGACGTGTTATGAACGTCGCGGCGTTGTCATGCCGACCTTCGTCACCCCTCGGTGCCTGGACGAGTTCGAGAAGATGCCGACTCGCTTTGATGATCTCATCACAGTTTCGTATATTAAATCGGGTAAATATAGTGTACCGTACTGGGAATGGCATCCGCATGCATCATTCATTATGCATGCTCAAGGGGTATCGGGTCCGCAAAAACTGACGTATATAACAAAGCCCTTGGTTATCTCTATATCATATTTCTTTGAAACTTTGATATATTCTGCATCATGCAAATCGGCTAAGTTTATATCACTTTTTGTCACATGTAAGCTAGTAATAAATGTACTAAAATCACCGTTGGGAACGCACCCAAAATGTTTTGCCCGAATGTTGCCCGTATTAAAAGGCGTGTGACGTCAGTGCAGGCAGAAGTTTGGATATGTCCGTTTAGATTATAGTAATGCAACATACGCCTAGCTCTAATGACGTCATTGTACCTCGCCCCGAAATCGTAAGTTTTAATGGGCGGGATGGCTTTTAAACTGGTGGAACTGTATTGGCTAACAGTCAGCTGCAGTTGGATGGAATGGTCTCTATGAAGAAGATGTACAAAGTAACTCTTTGTAATTTTCACGAAAAATCCAAATAAAACTTTTTTTTTTCTTCAAAAAATGTACTAAGATCACCGTTGGGAACGCACCCAAAATGTTTTGCCCGAATGTTGCCCGTATTAAAAGGCGTGTGACGTCAGTGCAGGCAGAAGTTTGGATATGTCCGTTTAGATTATAGTAATGCAACATACGCCTAGCTCTAATGACGTCATTGTACCTCGCCCCGAAATCGTAAGTTTTAATGGGCGGGATGGCTTTTAAACTGGTGGAACTGTATTGGCTAACAGTCAGCTGCAGTTGGATGGAATGGTCTCTATGAAGAAGAACGTTTAAAGAAGAATGTGAATCCATCTGCTGGTGTAATTCTAATTATGGAATTGTTATTTTGGAATTATTATTTGCAGGTACCATGTGGACGTTACAACTGGAATGCTTGATTCGATTCAACGGTGACCAATCGAAGCTGGAACGGACAACAACACTCGAATTGGCCCCATACATAGAGGTTGCAGTGAATAATAGCGAGTCCGAGGTATAGCCTATACACTTTTAACAGTTTATTAGTCATTGTGACTGCATGTTGGGCTGAATGCATCTCATGATAAACGGGCAAACGCGACTTGTTGCGCCTTCAGCAACGGATTGTCAATGTCCGCCATTTTGTGGGGGCTTTTTGAACGCGATTTGAGAGCCCCGTAAATTTGCCACGTCACATTCCCAGGATGAAATTCCCATTGCTTTCCAAATTGACCATTATCAATTGGTAATCAAAGAATTACCAATTGAAATCAATTGGTAATCAAAGAATTACCAATTGAAATCAATTGGTAATCGAAGAGCATGCATGGAAAATGAAACAATTTGGACAAATTTAAACCAATGGGTACAAATTGACACCAATGGGTACCAATTTAAACCAATTGGTACCAATTGAAACCAATGAGTACCAATTGAAACCAATAGTTACCAATTGAAACCAATGAGTACCAATTAGAAAACAATTAGAATTTCAATTGGTTTCAACGGGAATTTCGTCCTGGGTTTTTATGACAGGCCGTTCATTTCATAATCGACATGAGATGACAACATGAAACGCATGAAGTCGAACATCTTAAAATGATGGCAAATCAATATTAGTATATGCTAGTTATACTAAATTATATATAAAATACTATATATGAATGAATATATAAACTAGGCCTATATTAAATACCGTCGGTTTGAAAATAAATAAATCGCCTTTCATACACGGGCCAATACAGATATTTACCATGTGAGGACCAACGCTTAGGCTACTTATGCGTTTGACGCGCAAGGCCATTATATTAAATTTAATATAATAATCTCTGCCATATTCATATGACTTCAATTGCCAAAGTTTATATATTTAAATTTCCACGTAAAATTGATTCAAACGCATGTTTACATTTCCGACCGCCAGGGTATTAATATTATTTATTCTGTTTGCCTATAACACGAGAATGTGTGGCACTTGCGTCACTTTCTGGACACACGAGTGTTGAAATTTCAAGGGAAATACATCAAAATGTGTATTAATTTTTACAACTTATGGTAGCCTTTATTTTCTCATTATCTTTGTAGACAGCGAAAACTCACGTTGAGGTAGTTGGATCGATGCCCGCGCCCCGTATGATGCACACCCATTGCAAATCAGAGTGGCTGCCGGAAGCACTACGCGCAGATGACCCCAAGGCTAAGGTCATCTACCTAGCGCGCAACCCAAAAGACGTGGCCGTCTCTTGTTATCACTTCTGTCGCTTTCGCAAAGGATACCCTCCGTACGAATCATGGGATCACTTCTTTGATGAATTTGTCGCTGGGAAAAGTAAGTGAAAGATCATAAATATATCCGTTAAAGTTTGATATGCGTGGGATGTGGAGGGCGCTGTTCATAATGCTACACCGAGGTTCGCCATCTTGTACTAAAGTCTGATATGGCGCCAATGTTATAAACAATCCAAACTTCCATGATCAGGCCCCGTTCCCGATAGATAGGCCTAGTATACCGTAAAAGTTTGACTAGAGGCGCTACTGGTTTAGAGGAGTATCAATAGCGCCAGCAAACATCCAAAACGATCCAGTATAATGAATATGTATCTAGCCTTTTGTCAACGATCTTCGAGCCGGTCTAAATGAATATTCATGATAGCATTATCACGCAAAGTTAGAAAAGATGAACGTTACTAAGGGTTGAAATCCAATCAAGCAAGCAGAAGTAGCTCTTGGGTCGGTGGTTGGTGCAAATCAGGATAAGGTAAAATTGCATCACGGTATGAAGAGCCGTAGGTTCAAGACGCACTGGATAAGTGATTTATTTTTTATTTTTTATTTCATAGGAAATTTTGTTTTAACAGATGCCAGCGTTTTGTGCATATAATAGGAATGGGAATGAAAATTTTCATTTCTGTGTTAACTTAAATACACAATTATTACATTCAGGTGAGTGAAGTCCTGACATTCTGCTAGTAATAGTATTAAGCTTTATATATTAGTGGATGGAGGGGGTAGGGTCATTTTAAAATTGATTCATCACCCTGTTTCAGCCAACTCTTCATCAAGCACAAATTTTATTTTACTCTTTTCCGACCAAGAATTAATAACAACTTATGAATAGGAAGCAATGTTGAGCAACCCAGCCCCGCCCCCCTCCCCCCCCCCCCCCCCCCCCCACACACACACGGACACAAACACACCCGTTATAGTATACATGCACACAGCACACGCACGCTATGACTACGATTATGTTCATTATGCATGGTTTGTCAGATTCGAACTTGAGATGCCGTGTCATGCATTCTTTGATTTTATGCTGCTAGTGCTGCACGTTGTAACTTGGAAACTGCTATGTTATACAATATGTTTCTATCTCTATAGTTGAGATGAAACTCAAGAGATTATGCAAATATATATGTTGTTGCTATTCATTTGAAATAGTGTGAATAGTCTTGTTGGTGGTGCATCATGAGTTCCTTTTCAAAACAGATAATGGGGAGAGCACAATGAGGATAACGATTGCTTGGACAGAATAATACAGTTCGAACAATAATGTTCCTCCTAGCGCCTCAAATAATGCAATAGATCGTACACCTGTTCTGAATAATTATACATAAGCATGAATGAAACATGTCGAAGATGTGTGAAAGGGCTGAAAGAATATGCTTTAAATTCCGCTTCAGAACGTGGTTCAACGGTAGATGGTATTGGTCTGTTTTTAGATCTCAAAGTACGCGGATCAAATCCACCCAAATGAAGTCCTGCGGTTTTTTTAATAGTATTAGTTGTTGGTTCTGTTTCCCTGTTTTGTGTCATTCTCCTTTCATTTCACTTTTTTTCTCGTCTTTTTTTGTTCATTATATTCTTTTATTTATTTTGTTTTAAATTGTTTCAATTCATTTGTTTCTTTTGTAACCTGCATTTAAAAACAATGTTTTCATGATTGGTTTTGTTTGCATTCATTCAAATACAGTACGCACATAGCGCACACACCTCACACACGTTAATGCCAGAATAAAGTTAGCAAGTATCTGTAATCCCAATATAAATCAATTGTTGGCCCCAAAGTCCACTCAGATTGATAAAGGGACAACATTTCTCCTCCGATATACAAGATCGCTACTATATTTTCTTGCCCAAGTGCTTCAAAATATGACGACATCTGGGATAACCTCGATCACTTAATCGACTGTAAATCAACGGCATAATATGCCATTACAAAATGGACTATCATGCAGAGAGCGCTATAATGCATAGTTACGTAATATTCAAACAGATCGACTGCTTGTACGAGGTTTATCTGCCTAGTAACAGCTTCAGTGTGCGTCGTAAAATATGATAACAAAAGAATCACATGGAAACCAAACAGGTGATCGTGATGAATAGAAATTCAACTGGAAAGAGAAAACTAGTTAAAGACAAATTACCTTATTAGATGAACATAATGCTTAAATATAGAGCGATTTTGTAAAAATGTTGTACATGGAATATTTTCTATGGAATGATTTGTGAAAATACTATAACATGTTAATGTAAAACACATTCCCTTATTCAACCATATCAGGAACCAATGACTATGAGGCAGAATGCATGTTGTACATACATACTCGATAGCTACATTGCTATTTAACATGTTTACTTTGATTGAATTGTTTTTAATTGTCATCTACCAGCATTTAGGGGATTTGGCTTTAAGGCGCGTATTTTCTTAAAGTAATTCTAATACAATACGTAATCCTCATTGATTTACTGGTCGTGATGTTCAGTGAAATATTTTGGAGGGGTCGAAGGGGAAGGATGATGGGTAGCTTGAGAGACATCGTTAAATGGACCAAGGCCCAAGGGTGTCGAAAATTCATAACAAACATTATTTTAAAAACACGTTACAAGTTACAAGTTGCCCCTTCCCCCTTTACCACTATTTGGCGGCCTTGGGGAAACAACTGAATAAGTGGTTTCGGTCTCGGCCTCGAACATTTTTGGCGACGGACATGCACCCCCCCCCCCCCCCCCCCCCCCCATGGGCGTCGATACTTACGTAATACCCATTCATCAGGGGGATGGATGAATAGATCATCCCCCTGATGAATGGGTATCAATGACAGATCGACGCCCATGCCCACCCCCCCCCCCCCCCCCCGCCTACACGACTCTTAACTAGTGTGTTTGTGTGTGTGTGTGTGTGTGTGTGTGTGTGGGTGGGGTGTGGTGGGGTGGGACAGGGAATGCCATGATTTCACCTGAATGTCATAATTGTGTATCTGACAAAAAGTAAATGATTTTCCTTCCTATTCCTATGCACAAAACGGTGGCATTTGTTAAAACAAAATTTCCTATGAAATCGAAGAATAAAAACATAATTAATCCAATGCGACTTGAACCTACGGCTTTACATACCGCCATGCCTAGAATGATTTGCACCAACCACCGACCCAAGAGCTACTTCTGCTTGCTTGGTGGATTTTTACCCTAAGTAACGTTTACCTCTTCTCAATTTTACATGATTATGCTATCATGAATATTCATTAAGACCTGCTCGAAGATCGTTGACAAAGGGCTAGATACATATTCATTATACTAGATCCTTGTGGACGGGGCTGGGGCTGTTGATAATATCTGCTAATACTGTGAGAAAGTAGCGCCTCTAGTCAAACTTTTACGGTACATGTACTATAACATGTTTTATATCCTGCCTTTGTTTTTTCTAACCCAATGTGACAAGCACTTGCATGCAGTTGCAGTTGGATAATATATTCACTCGTCAAGCTACCCCTACAGTGCCAAGTTTTTGCATGCACACAATGATAATAAGTTGACCACGCCCATTGCATTGTGCGATGGTATCGTTTACGTCAATAACTTTATTATTCAGTGCACACCATTAATGCACAGCCTTTTAATATTATGATTCGTTGTAATCCCCCCCCCCCCCCCCCCCCAAATGATAGTTATTATATAAATAACGGTATTGGAAAACGCACGGGCGTAGCGAGTTACGTAATACCTATTCAACTGGGGGGGGGGGGGGGGATGTAATCCGATGAATGAATAGCTCATCCCCCCCCCCCCCCCCCCCCCCCCACTTGAATGGGTATCAATGTCATGTCTACGCCCGTGGGAAAACGCCCCACACACAAATTATCAAAACTGTATATGCCTTCATCACCTACCATGTATGTGATTATAATTATCATAACTTAAAGGATTTGGAGAAGAAAAAACTGCTTTGAAATTGACTATTTTGAGTAATAGTCTTTTACCGAGATCAAATTCAACCGCATTTTAGGCCTATACGTTGCGTGCAAAAGTTATGCAAGCGCACGTGTGCACGTTGTCTTGTCGACAAATACGGCATGCAGGTCGGCTGAGAGGTGCGAACGAGCGGTGACGAATTTAGACCTTATATCAGCGGCATTCTGACGGCGTGAATAAAAGTTGTAATCAATATTCCTGCTTTTAACGATACTAAGGTTCAGATTTACCACACAATTGCCCTTTTTTTTAATATTATGGGGGAAATATTGATCAATTAGTTTGGCCAATATGGCTTTAAGGTCGCATTATATTGGAGATAAGAACCTTGGCACTGAGTGTATATTGAACTGGCATAGAATAATAATACATAAGAATTTTAAAATGTGTGTTTGTTTATATCTTTGTAGCTCCTTACGGATCTTGGTTTGAACACATGCTACCGTGGTGGAGGAATAGGAATCACCCGAACCTACTTTTTCTGAAGTATGAAGACATGAAAAGGGTAATTTAATTAATTTAAAAGTTGTTCTCTCATATCAAGAAAATTGTATAAATCCTGTTTCTTACGTTTTCGACATTTCATATGTCGCTGCGAGGGTGCTCCAGAAAATCCTTTTTGAATTTTAGATTTTTAAGTTTTGTCGCCTATTTTGTGACATTTTTCTGAATCAATATATTGAATACATGTTGCAAAAAATATGTGATAAACAATTGCAAAAAACAGATAATTATTTTCGTAATGTTTAAAAATAAACCTACCATCATATCACTCATTGATCAATGCATATCAATGTATAATTTGGAAGATATGATTCAAAATAGCGCACAATCCCATATTCTTAATAATACTATCCATTGTTTTTACAACGGTAATGAGGTTTAATCGTTATATTATCTCGTATCGGTCATAATGGTTTATTGGATTTCGCAATAAAAAGGGAAATGTATTGCTTGAAGAAAAAAATACCTTAAATCAAATACACACTTTTATGTTATGTTTATGTTATTATTCTTCCAACCTCTGTGCACTAATTTGTGAAATAAATATTACACTTTTCGAACAGGATCTTCCAGCAGCTATACGAAGAATAGCAATGTTCATGGGCAGGCAAGTCGCTTACTGATGATGCCGTAGACCGGATCGCAAATGCTTCCACTTTCGAAGCTATGAAGAATTCAAAGTCCATGAGCCTAGATGTAACCTTTAGAGATTACATAAAGGGGGGAGAATCCTTCATGAGAAAAGGTAATTGACGCAAATATCTGTTTTTCCTAAAACGACTAGGGCATCCATACTCATCATTTGTTCCACTCAGACTGCGACCGATATACCACTAGCTCCACTGACATGGGCGTACGGGAAAATATTTTCCAGGGGGCTGATTCCCCAGCATAAATATACCATCTTCCTTATTTTTCACCTGACAAGCACCAACAAAAGAGGAAAAGGAAAAAGTTGTTACGATTTAAACGCCCTAAATGATACATTTTGTATTGTGACTTACGTATTACTCGACTTGGCCGACTATGAATTTCGCCCGAATATTACGTGCTTACGCCCGAATATGATAAATTTGCCCGAATACGATAATAATTTTACTCAAATGATATTATCATGCTTTTGCCTGAATGCGATTTGAGTTCGCCCGAATACTATGAGTTTGTCCGAATATGACATGCCTTTGCCTGAATATGGCCGTTTAAAAAAATTGAGATACACAATAATGTGAGCGCACTATTTTACACACTGTGAACGCAGGCAACTTCACACTGTGGTTATAGTTCACAGTGTGGTCACAGTGTGGTCACAGTGTGTTCACAATGTGTTCACATTGTGAGTTGTTTTTTTACACTGTGAAAACGGCCAACGCTCAAAAATGCTGTGGTCCACGCTATGAAACACAGTGTGTTCACACAGTGTTGACAGTGAGTGTGGCACACTGTGTTCTTTCCGGCAGGGCTCCCCCGCCTCCTAAGCCTATTATGTCCACTGATCATCTCTAAGTAGAATATCGCTATAGAGTCATGTTCAAAGAAAAACATATTTATGGAGACGCCTCTTCTTCTGTCTAGTAATTCGAACACATTTCTTTATTCCCTATTACTTCATTTCACAAGGACGAGTAGGAGACTGGAAGAACTACTTCACTCAGGCCCAGAATGAACGATTTGATGAGCTCTATCGAGAGAAAACGGCTGCAGATCAGCTGGATATGGCATTCGAATAACAACGAAGTCAGATTGAGTGGAAGATGGAGAATTCAAGTTCAAGTTCAATTGTATTTCCATTTTCAACAAGCAAAATACAAAATACAAAATAAAAATGAAAGTGTCAATACAGAAAAGATACTTATCATCTGATGACTTTACTAGCATTATTATATTAAAAAGGCTTTGCCTGTGAAAAAAAAAACGTCTTAGATAAAATATGAATATGTATTTTTGTATATTAATTATTTAAAGTGATAGTATAATTTTGGTTTAGAAGGCGCTTTAAGGAATAGTTAATTTGTAAGGTAATGGATAACGGGTGGATAACAAGTGCATGTAATATTTCGAAGAACGCGTGATTTTAAAGATAACCATTTTTTATATGATCAAAATCGGTTCAGAAAATGCTGAAATATCAATAAATATACTCCACAATTTAAGAAGAAAAAAATATATAATGCCTACACTTTATCGAAAATATACCAAAGAGGTTTTTTTAATAGAAACTCTATTGAATCATTATTTTAACACAACATCACAATCACAATTTTGTTTAAAGGGAGGCTTGGGTATAGGTATTTTCCGAAGTGCCCCCCAAACAAATTAATTGCAACAGATTTGGTTGATTTCAATTCCATATGAAAGATCATCGAAAAAAACATGGGAAATAATAATAATTCCCATTCAAATGCTCTAATTGTTGTGAAACTAACTCAAGAGAACGCTAGCGCTTCGCGCTAGCGTTCTAGGTCCTCCTGAAACGGGACTGAAAATTAATATTGTTTGTGCACGCTAATTGTGCTTAAAACTATACATATGATACGGTACTTACCACCGATTCACTCTCCAATATGTGATCCAACTATCGGGTGGATTAAAATTGTGATTTTTCCCTCCATTCCGCTTAAAATCAGTGATTTATGCGCCTCCTCGACTTCTCTCCGTGTGTTAGCGCGACTGATATAGCGCCGTTCGCATCGGCGGCCATCGCGATCACCAAAATATGTTCGGAGTCGCGCTAACACACGAAGAGAAGTCGAGGAGGCGCATAAATTACTGATTTTTAGCGGAATGGGGGAAAAAAATCATCATTTTAATCCACCCGATGATTGGATCACATATTGGAGAATGAATCGGTGGTAAGTACCATATCATTATGTATAATTTTAAGCACAATTAGCGTGCACAGAGACAATATTCATTTTCAGTCCCATATATCAGGAGGACCTAGAACGCTAGCGCTTCGCGTTAGCGTTCTCTAGAGTTATAATTTGACTCTTGAGTTGTAAGTTGTAACGGCTCTTTTTGAATGATAACAGGGGTTTTACTTTGTCGTTTGTAATTGTGTATACTTTTCGAGCATGGTGGAGTTATAACTATTAGTTTGTACGGTAATGGTGCAGGTTTTGGTTACTAAAGTTAAGTTTGACCAATACTCAACTATCCCTTTAAAGGGGCCCTGCAACCCAAATGCATGTTGACCTCTGTTCATCTGTATTAGTGTACACATTCAATATTTGTAAACTGTTTGACCCAAATATGTTTTTGTATATTTTAAAACATTTTATCATTTATTTGTCTTCATGTTGCTAAGCCCCACCTCCTAAAAAACCCTCCAGAGCAAATTCTATTGTTGACCTGCAGTGACATCATTTGTCAATCACTGGTCAGCTACCATGCTATTGTGATTAGCCTAATCACAATAGCATCACACGGTTGAATAGAATACCAACTCACACAACTTCAATTACAATAGCTGTTGCTATGTCAGAAGAAAAGCACTGTCTAAGCTATTGCATGGAGGTATGCAGGGCATGCTTTTGTGTGGATGTTCTTTTTGTACTTTCATCTTTTGTTAATCTCATGGTAGCTGACCAGTGATTGACAAATGATGTCACTGCAGGTCAACAATAGAATTTGCTCTGGAGGGTTTTTTAGGAGGTGGGGCTTAGCAACATGAAGACAAATAAATGATAAAATGTTTAAAAATATACAAAACATATTTGGGTCAAACAGTTTACAAATATTGAATGTGTACACTAATACAGATGAACAGAGGTCAACATGCATTTGGGTTGCAGGGCCCCTTTAATAGGCCTATGTTTGAAACCAATACGTTTTTTAGAGAGCGCCCTCTTGTGTTTAGAGACAGCATTATTTTGTAATAATTTAAATGGTCATTATGTATATAATTATATACCTTTATTTGATGTAAAAGTTAATTTGTATTTGATCTGAATGTAAAATCAAATGCTGTACAGTATGTTAATCTGCTGATTATTTTATGTATTGATTACTTTGTTATTGTGTGTATGTATGTAAAGATATGTAAGGAATGACGAAAATAAATATCATTGAAAACAAAAAAACAAAAACAAACAAAAAGCATTTTAACTTTTGTAAGTTTGTAACCTTTTGGGCATGGTGAAATTATAACTAATAGTCTGAAATGATATGGGTGCAAGTTTTGATAACTTATACTCAGTCAGTTTTACTGTAATATCCCTTTAAGCAGTTGCGAAGTGCCACCCCACCCCCCCCCCCCCCCACCCCTATAATTTGCAGAAAAAAACATAATATATGTGCCCCCAATAATTGTGCGTGCCCCCCCCCCCCTCCCCCCCCCCCCCCCCAAAAAAAAAATATATATATATATATAAATAAATACAAATTAAACCAAACAAAAAATTTAAAAAACATCGCCACTGGCAATGTAGAATTGCGTCGACCTGTACTTTTCTTAACATTATTTTGATTTTTGGTCGGATTGCGTTGAATCCTTCATCAGAAAATTCTACAAAAATAAATAAATGTGTTCTTTCAGTTGTTGAAAATGTATACGGTAGCTTAGAACAATTTTCATTCTCTGACGTAACTTCATCTTTTTATTTTGTATAATACCAGTGTTTATTCATATGTGTTTACTGTTGTTCAATTACAATGCAACATATTCGATTAATATTAATTTGTTCATAGGCCTTTTACTTTTTTTCTTATTCCGTTCAATGTTATTGACATGAATCTCATACGTGCATTCCTGCTCTTTAAATTGGTTTGATTCTGCGATTGTACCTGAATTACCCAAACTACTGAATAGAATCCACTTTTACCAATTAATATGTGAATTAAAAGGAATTTAATAAAAACAACTTATCTATGACATTACAGAAAGCTTTTACTGTTTCAGTTGTTGAGTAGTTGAGGTGAGGTTGGAGTATTGGAGTATTCGGATTCGAAGTTCCAGGCTAAGTCCATTTTTCTTTTCTCATTTTTAATTCTTTTCAGTTTCCTTTATGTTTTATAATACTTTTCGACGGATATCGTTTGTTGTTGTTGATAGTGGTGGTGTTGGTGGTGGATAGTGACTGTGATAGTGGTGGTGGTGGTGGTGACGGTGGTGACGGTGAAGGTGTGTTGATGGTGGTTGTGGGGGTGGCAGAGGTAGCGCGGCCAGTGATCGATTTGTGAAGGATTACCGGGCGGGTTCCTATGAATAGTCTAGTGTTATATCGATGGTATTGGTAAAGGGTGTGGTTGTGTTGGTAGTGGTGTAAGTCTGTAAGGGATATATAGCCCGAGGGTAGGGGCAGACCTGAATGCATCATGCCATTCATGGAATCCTATTTTCTTTGCTCATTGTTCATTTAATTATTGTAATCTTATATCGTACCGGATATAGGGCTCCCGGAATTACGTATCTAGTAGGGAAATTCCCTTCCTTGGGAATTCGATCGCGCGCTGATGATACAATCAGGAAGTGTACTCTTCGGCCACGCACGGCCAAGCTGCAGCAAGCCCTCCCGGCCCGCGCGCGTACCGATAACAACGTGCATACACGTACCGTACCGTACCGCGCCCAGTCCCAGTCTATCGGCGAACCATTATTATATTACTACGTGATCTTCCCCCTTCCACGCTTATTTAAATAATTTCGGATGTATAGGGAGCCGTTTACATTATTCGAAAAACAAAATGAGCTCGAAAGACAAGTTTGTTTTCGTGGACGAACCTTCCCCACACCTCTTGTGCCCGCTTTGCAAGAGTTTGTTCAGGGAACCCATGGTGAGTGTTGAGTGCGGTCATACCTTCTGCAAGGCGTGCATCCAGGCCGACGGAGACGGGTACGCGAGACTTATCGAGTGCCCCGTGGACTACAAGCCGCTGAGAGGGACACGCACTGTGCCAAACAGGTAATTTATAATGATATTTCTAATTTGTTAAGAATAATTATAAGTCAATTGTGAATATGACAAACTAATTATACTGATGCAGCTGTAGCATGTAGTATGGTGCTAAATGCAAAATATTTGTTTACATGTTGTTACTTTCTTTTAACATTTATATATATCTGAAAAAAATTATAGTCCATTTCATTTTCAGCAATTTCATTTGACATTTGATTGAGATCTCTTGCAAGTCAAGGGCAAGGTGCATGCGTATGTTATGTTTGAATGTTGGTAACCGAATTCACAAGTGTGGCAGTGGCAGTGTATTGTACTTTTAGTTTTACAAGAGTATAATGTGTATTGTGTCTCTTCTGTAAGATTGCAAATAATACAACTAAAAATATTATGATAATCTGATTTCTTTTTACACATCCATTAGTTCATACTCATACTCATAGTGAACAAAATACCACTTACCAGCTTTCTTTTCATTCATAATTACAGATCCATAGAATCTCAGATCGATGGGCTCCAAATCTTCTGCAAGTGTGGCATCAAACGGCTCAACTCGCGGAACGATGTCGTTGAAGACGAGGGCGGTTGCCCGGAGATAATCCCTCTATCGTCCCAAAACATGCACGAGGAGGCATGCCCCTACGTGAAGGTCCAGTGCCCAAACAACATGCTCTGCGGGACGTTCCAGAGAAAGGAGCTTGATGCACATCTGGAACAGTGTCAAAATTACCCTTGCCAATATCTTGAACAAGGTAAGTAGAACTCCCAAACTCAAAAGGATATGGGGTGTTTTTTTTCTTAAAGGGAATCAGCCTATCTACACCCAAATATTGTTTTCTAATAAAATAAATAAAATCAATTTAAAAAAACAGTTTAAGAAGTCCATTCCACCAAAAAGTTCAGAAAAACAACCTTACAGAGAAATGTATCATTTGGAAAGTTATCATCATGCTAAGTTATGCACTCATCATGTGTCTGCAGTCTATGAACTAATTTAACTTATAATATTAACTTATATGACAAAAGAACTAGTATTTTCTGCAGAACCAGTATTTTCTGCAGAACCATGACGGTTTGTTAGCAATATTCATTCATGTAAAGTTTGTATCTAAAGAAACATTTTGGACTTTGGAGACACATATTTCTACAGATGCTGGTAGAAAAGATTACTAAAAATTAATCACTTGTATATGATATCACAGGATTATCTACTGTATAAACACAAGCAAGAACTGTTATAATAGCAATTGCCTTGATTCTATTTAAAGTATAATGTCTAAAACATGTGAAGGCCAATGCTTCCAGTAGTACATTATCAATGAAAATGGTTTCACAATTGTTTACGAGAAGAAAGTAAAAATAATATCTAGGTTATCCAATAATATTTTGTTGTGTTTGTGACAGGTCACCTTTTTAAATAAGAGATATACTACAGCACTAGTAGTAGTACCAAGTAGCAGCGAAATGAGCGAATGTTAACTGAAAGCATTCCACAAGTTGTAAGTCCTGCCTGGTCACAGCGCAGATTAAGGATCTTGGAAATAAAATGAGTATTAATCCACTTTTCGAATGTAAAAGAAGATAACGTTATGTTTTGTTTGTCTGTTTGATCATCAGGTTGCTCATTCAGAGGAAGTAGAGAGGGTGTTGCAGAGCATGTCAAGACTTGCAGCTCCCAACTGTCCATGGAAAGCATTCCAATAGAGGTAAAATTTCAACATTTCAAAATGTTTAAATATCAAAATGTACTTCCTCGTTAACCCCTTCACTACAGGAACTGGATGGGATGTGTATAAAGTCTATGGGGATTTCAGAAACTTGAAGGGAACAGGTTCATAACAGATATGTTCAAAGGGTAGCTCCATCTGCTAGGCAATTCTTTTTGTTTGTGTATATATTTCCCGGTCAGGCAACCACACTAGACCATTTATGAATTTGTACTGGTCTGACATCAATGTTTACGAGGGGCGTTCAATAAGTTCATAGCCCAACCATGAAGGAGCAGGAAGTTGGGTTACCTAATGGTGTGTATGCAATGTTGCATCCTTCACATGGTCAGTGGTGCAACGCCAGGTCAGTTGTATTCTGTTTCTGATCTAGACAGGCTTTTATTGATGCAATGTTCATTAAAAGTCACTTGGAAAATGTTGGAAAATGAAGCAATGCAAGTTGATGAGAGACATATGCTGCTCGAGTACAATGTGCCTGCTCACAAGAGCCAGGTGACTTTTGAAAAGCTAATAACTGCTGGATTGGTTTATTGATGATTCCTCCTTATCCCCCAAACCTGGTATCATTAGATCTCTTCTGACATTTGAAGAAACAATCCCAAGATTGTGATTTTCAGGAGGATAATGAAACAAAATCTGCCAATATGTAGGTTTTTGAGAGGTCTTTAAGAGACATCTTCAAGGAGGCCCTTGAGGCCCTCAGGAAAAATGCCGAAAAGCTCTTGGCTGTACATCAGTATTATATGGATGAAAGAACACCTGTATATATTAATCGATGTTGCACCTTGACTCCTTCATGGTTGGGCTATGAACTTATTGAACGCCCCTCGTACTTGCTACAGGTAAGTGCTAAGGTCCAGCCCTGAGCATTTCTGTATCCTCTTTTGGCACCTTCAATTATGCAGGTCTCCGCAGTAATGTTTCTTTCTACAATGTAGCCTGGTCATAATTCCCTCTCAATGTTTGGTGGCTTGAAAGAGTAAGATTTCTTTGTAAGCTGTCTACTTACATGTACACCTTTGGTGATCCCATTTTTGATCAAAACTGCATTCATGTATGAGACTTGACATGAAAAGAATGCATGGTTTTCTCATATAGATTCTTTTGCAAGTCAATTTTTTAAAGTTTAATTACCTATTCATAATTTCATAATTTTGTCTGTTTTTCTGATGAACATTTCTACCATGCAGGTGTTGGGGCTGAAGAAAGAAAACATGGAGCTGAAGATGCAGATGGAGACTTTGAACCACAAACTTGCCGTCCTAGAGCAGTCCAATGAAAACCTCTTGACTCACATGAAAAAGCTGGAAGTGTAAGTATTCCTGATCTCACTTCATAACTTTATAGCTGCCCAAATCCTTTGAACCACAAACTTGCCATCATGGAGCTGTCTAATGAAAACCGTTTGACTCACATGAAGAGGTTGGAAGTGTAAGCATTCATGATTTCACTTCATAATTTTGAAGCTTGCCAAATTCTTTGAACCACAAATTTGCAGCCCTGTTGCAGTCCAATGAAAACCTCTTGACCAGGGCTCATACTTTATGGGACCCTGGAGGACGTTGGCTAGCCCAAACCTCTCTGACTCCCCAAAGTTTCTTTACAAAAGCCCAGTCGGCTAGTTGAAAATATTACCTCAATTAGGGCTGGAGATGAAGGGGAACACCATCCAATGTGCCCAGAAATTGTGAGTGCAATTTTCACCTCCGTATCATTTTCAAAATCTCCAAAAATATTGTTCCTTGACCCTCCATTTGGCTCACAAATATGCAGGGAGAGCCCCATTGACCCACATGAAGAGACTGGCAGTTTAAGCATGCATGATTTCATTCAGAACTTTGGATGATAAATGATAATGAATGTTGCTTATATAGCACATAATAAGATGTCTGATTGAACTTTTAGCTTCATTCTTATTATTCTTAATCATTATTCTTAATAATTAATGCTTACCATTTAAATACTTGCAGGCAAATGCAGTCAATGAATGAGAAGTTAAACAAACACAACAGCCACAAGCCACATTCCCCCATGGGCGAAGACTACGATAGAATTTCCCGATACAGGTCAATTTCAGACCAACATAATATGTTAGAGAAAACTTTTTGCTTTATTCTTTGTTCTTTCTTACCATATCAATTACTTGCAGGCAAATGCAGTCAGTGAATGAGAAGTTAAGTGAACACAACAGCCACAGACCACATTCCCCCATGGGCGAAGACCACGAAAGCCTTGCCCGATACAGGTCCATTTCATACCGACACAGAGGACACAGCAGGACTGGGAGTACCAGCAGTACAGGCAGTTTATCAAGTAAGCAATCATATATCATCGGGTGAGAGTGAGAAGGGCGTCCAGTTGATTTTTGGATAAATTGAGTTCTGCATAGCATCTTGTAGGTTGATGCCTTGTCTAGGTGACGCTAAATTTGGAGATCAAATATTAAAGAGAGCTAAATTTGAATTCTACAAGGCTCCCAAGCTTTAAACATGATTATCTCCAGGGTACAGAAGTGATTGCTACTGTTGTGTGGCTAATAACCTCTAAGGTTGAAAGGTTTTGATGAGTATGTGCTTATCCCAAAGCTAAAGCCTAGTGAAATTAATTGTTTATTTGTTTTAAATCAGAAAAAAAAAACATTTGACAAAGCATAGTGTCTTCAAATATGGTACCTGTATGCACGCACCTTCAGAATGTAATGATATATTTTATTTAGAAACTGCCTGCTATACAAAATATCACTCCTTTTAAATATGGACCATAACGATGACAGTAGATGAGTGTTAACATGGATGAATATATCTCATATCAGCACTTTGAAAGACTAGTTGCCTGAGGACTTCTTACTGGCCTGGGCAAGTGAAAATCCAGTGCTTGATGATTATTTGTTTTACTCTGTTTCAGGTCTTCGCAATTCCATGGAGTTCGTCTTCCCTCCAAGATCCGACACTTGGCAGGTTCCGTTTGAGTTCAAGTGCATCGGGACACTTATGTAAGTTTGAACGATTTAAAAAATATCAACAACAGGGTGACGTTGGATAAACGTGGTTTCAAAATGCTCATTAAATAAATATTTCTTTAAATGGTCCTGAACAAATAAATAATACTTTGTAAGAATGATTTGAAATGAATAGAATTTTGTTGTTTTTTGTCCATCCTGTCTTTAATTCCAGGCCTGATATTTCAAAGAGATATATTATTCTCTATGAGAAAGTAGAGAAACCACTCACAAATGGCTGTAATAGCCTAGTCGGTAGAGTATCACAGTCATAATCTTGATGTCACCCATTTCTAAAAATCAAATTTCATAACCTTTAGTTTATAATGATTTCTTTGCAGGGGGCATAGCAGCGCTATCAACTGTGTGGCCATCCGTGATACCAAAGTGTACAGCAGCGGAGCTGACTACCACATCAGGGTTTGGGACATCGAGAAACTGAGCAAAGGATGCATCCATATCATGCAGGGACACACGGACACAGTTAGTAATGCAATTCTCCAGTCCTATTGAATGGGATGCAGAGAAGTTGGTCTTGATAAAGAGCTGGTCTATGTAGAAAAGTGTATAGCAGCAGGGCAGACTGCCACACCAGGGTTTGGGACATTGAAAAAGGATGCATCTATATCATGCAGGACACATGGACACAATGGCCCGTATTCAGGAGGTTTGTAGGTTTGTACAAACCCCGGTTCAAACCCCGGTTTACATCTATGGAATGCCAATTGTAAACTGATGGAGAGAGAATGTGTACCATCAACATTGTTAACAAGTAAGGAATTTACATTCTCTCTCCATCAGTTTACAATTTGAATTCCATAGATGTAAACCACGGTTTGAACCAGGGTTTGTACAAACCTCCTTTGTGAATACGGGCCATTAAGTTTTCATCAGTGGTGTAGTGCTGGGGTAGAGGGCCACAGGGAACACTATTTAAAAATACTTTTTTCATAATTGTCAATCTTATCAGACATATCATATTGTGTATGTAATTTAATCTTCTGTCCCATTGAACACTGCATTGCCTTTGCTGCTTCACTTTCATAGACGTGGTGCGAGAAAATAGCATTGACAAAAAAAGCCTCCTTTCGCTTGTGTTTCAAAAATTCTTTTCTCTATTTCGCTAGGTTGACAGCACTGTTTGTTGCACATTTTATATAAAGCCATCAGCACTCTTAGGGGTTATGAAACATGGAAACTTAATGTTTACTTCACGTAATTATTTTGTAGGTTCACACACTGGTGGCATCTTCTCGGTACCTGTACAGTGCGGGGGACGACCGAACAATCCGTATGTGGAAGTACGACTCGGCTGGCACTGAGTTAAAATGTGTAATGGTGAGTAATCCAACAACTCTAGAAATCAACATTTTTGCCTAGTGGCCCAGTCAGGCAAGTAAATTAATAATTTCTCAAGTTTAAGAAGTGCAAAATCTTAAATAAATTTGGTGGCCCCAAACAAAGGAAAATATTCAAAAGTTTGAACTTATATTTAAGTTGCCTATTCGGGGAAGTAAATGAATTTTAAAAATGTTGGTGGCCCCGGGCCTTTGGGCCTGTGCTAATTTTGATCCCTAGATTATGGGAGTATACAAGAATATATCTCATTCTAGAATCTAATCATCTGATGTCTAACAAATTATAATGATTATATGTGTTTTCAGGATTCCCATGCAAAGAGTGTGTGCGCCTTGCTAAAGATTGGCGATTATCTCTTCTCATCATCTCATTCTTCCATCAAGGTAACTACCCTGCTCAAACCCATGGTTTGTGTAAACTTTCATTTAAATATTCAGGACCAGTCATGCATATACTGGCTTGGTGAATGCACATTTTCCACTCCCAAGGCAGTATTCCAGTTAGTGGCCTGGTATATATAACTATGGTTACCATACTTCTATATCACAAGATAAATTGTAAACGACATCGGTGAAGAATTTTACTGAGATAAATTTACTGTCCATAGCAATGTATTGCTACATTTCCTGTCATAGCCATGATGTATTTATTGATTATTAAATTTGGGGAATGTGGATAGAAGTCTTGTTTTTTGTAATTTGAAAAGCTGAGAACTTATTTTTGTGTAATCATGCCCAAAAAAAGCATTTGGATTGGCATGTGCAGTGCCATAGCATGGTCAGAGTGATTGGGGATGTTTTTTGTTGTTATTGTTTTCATCAAATAATGTGGTAGCCACTGAGTATGTATATTTATTTGTTCTTTTGCTTCCATGGTGATCTAGGTGTGGACAGCGGGTGGTTTGGAGCTGGTACAGACGATGGATGGTCTTCACCATTGGGTTAGGGCCCTTGCAACAGATGCAAATATGGTAACATTTTAAAATAAATTAAGGGAAGCCTGAGGCTGGAATTTGTGCTTACTGTTTGCATAATCCTTGTCACTTTTAGTGATATATTTTCTCTTGGGTATCACTGATAATGGATAATAATGGATATGATCAATATTTTTGAGACCACTATAATATTATTTGACATCACTGGAGAGGAGTAGAGGCTGCCATGTTTTCCAATGGTTCCACATGCCACATCATCTGTCCATGCACTTAATAAAGTGAGTTAAAGTTATGGATATTTCAGCTGTTTCTGAGCCGATTTTGATCAAATAAAGATGATTCTGTAATTAGCATTGTGTGCTCTTTCAAATTTTACACTTAGTTTTTCATCACCTCATGAAAAAATTTCTTGAAGTGCCCTCTATACCAAAACTGAACTATCCCTTTAAGATCTACACCTGTGCGTACTAGATTATGTGAAATGAAGTTAATACAAGACCCACCAGGTTCCCATAGGTAATTGGTGAATCAAAATATTATTATTGAAAATAACCATATTTATTCATGTATGATTATGATGATTTATATGTATGTTATATGTATGTTGATTTTGTTATGGTTGAATAAATGAACATGAAATTGACACCTTAAAATAACCATTGTTGCTCGAAATAGGAGAGGCTATACAGCGGATCTCACAACTCACTGAGTATTTGGGATACCAAGCCCCCCTTTGCTCTGAAGAGGAAACTGGACCACACCTATGGGTCAATCTACTCCATCGCTCTCACCCCTCAGTACGTCCTGCTGGGTAAGTCACCATCAGGGGCCCCTAATAATGATGATAATTAACTATTGTATAGTGCATTTCCAATTACAGTCTGTTTGATGCTCTTTACAACCTCTACAATTTAATCTACAATAAAATTAAATGAGTTTGAGCTGCCTTGGTTTTACTTGCACAAATAGGACATTATAGGGAAGAAACAAATCTACCCCAGACTACATTTATGGCCCTATTTGATTGATTACTTTTTACCTAATAATTAGGATGTATAATTATTGGGAAATTAGCCATCAATCTTATAATGGATCAAATTGTTAGTTCCATTTACTTTATTGCCCTCACCCCTAGTATAATATTTGTTCTAACAAATAATGCAGTTGTAGATGTTATTTGAAAAACATAATCCAAACCTATTTTGCAGTCAAATTTTCATGCAGAAATTAACTTTACTGTTCCAAATAGAAGCTATTTAAATGTCCAGGTATAAGCAATTATATTTTCTGATGTATTATTTACTTAATTTAAAAAGCTATTAAGTCTATTCAATGTTCAATGTTCAATGTTCAGTTTATTCATTTTCAACAAGAATTTACATATATTTTACAAAGAATAGGTCACAACATTTGTGAATTATAAACAATAAATTTTACACATTGGCAATACAAACAATTTGTGTAAAATAATCATTAATAAAATACGACATTTTTAAAAAAAATTTTGAATAAGGTAATGATGACATTTAGAAATAATAATGTCATAAGAGCGGAATCAGAAAATAAACGAATGTTGCTGTATGATTAATTTCAAGTGAAAATGGAGGGATCCACTAAAAAAGCGTGGCTTGTAGAATGTGGAACCCCTCAAAGAGTAATATTTTACAAAGTAAAGGAAGTATCAAATACGAAAAAAATACGAATAATCAAAAACGGAAGAACTATGAATTATAAAATACAAAAAAAAAAAAAAAAAAAAAAAAACAATCAAGATAATCAAAATAAAGTGATCAGAAGTATTACAAAAAAAAATGTAATTATTGCAAAACTTGTAAGTTTTCAAAATAGTGTTTAAAATAGAGTTGTGCCTACGAAGACTACTGAATAGAAGATGTATGAAAAATAAAACGCAGTGTGGAAGCATACTGTGAAAAGAAGATGCTGTACAAAAGACAATGAAAATGTATAAGATATGAATGGATTGAGAAGGTATGGAATGAGAAGGTAAGGACCAGTCCTGCAAGACTAAAATAAATGTTATAAAGTAGAATTGAATCAAAGGCGCAATTTCAAAAATAAGCAACAATAATGTTTAATGGCTCGTTACGATGACCCCTTTTCATTACCAAAAGATTAGTTTAACTAATATCATAGCGTTTAGTTAAATACATTTTAAGTTTACGTTTAAAAGAATTAAGTGAAGGTACATTTTTCATATCTATATCAAGAGTATTCCAAAATTTAGGACCATCATAAATAAACGTATTCTTTGCTAACAAAGTTCTTAAAAGGGGTAAATGAAATTCATTTGACTGTCTAGTTGGATAATTATGAACCGATTGATTTTTAAAAAACATAAAATCGAAAGCTGGAGGTAATAAATTATTATCATATTTATACATAAATTGACCTAATTGATATAAATACAAGTCATGAATTTTTAATAATTTATTATGAAAAAATAAAGGGTCAGTGTGGGAGCGTGCAGTGGAATCACAAATTATACGAATAATCCTCTTTTGTAGCAATAATAGCCTATCTAAAAACGATTGATGCGTGTTCCCCCAAGCAAGAAGTCCATAGTTTAAGTACGGCAATATTAAAGATGAGTATAACATAAACAAAGAATACATTGGGAGACAAGTTTGTAATCGTTTTATCACTCCAATATTACGCGAAATAGTTTTACAAATACTATCAATATGACATTTCCATGAAAGTTTATCATCAACAATGACTCCCAAAAATTTAATAAAAGGCACCTTTTCCAATACATTATTATCAAAAACAATATTTAAGGGCAAAGAATCTATTGATTTACTAAAAAGCATAAATTTCGTTTTCTGAAAATTTAAAGACAATTTATTAGCTCTTATCCACTGGGAAATTTTAAATAACTCAATATTAATCGTTTCTACTAAACTATGTGGATTTCTGTGAGAAAAAAATAAATTAGTGTCATCAGCAAATAGTATGAATGACAATATATCGGATGATTTACAAAAATCATTTATATAAATAATAAATAAAAGTGGACCCAATATGCTTCCCTGGGGAACGCCACAAGTAACATGACGAAATTCAGAATTAACATCATTTAAAGAAACATACTGCTTTCTATCAGAAAGATAGCTCCGAAACCATTCCAAGGCCTTCCCACGTATACCATAATTAGAAAGTTTATAGAGTAAAATATTGTGGTTAATAGTGTCGAAGGCCTTGGAGAAGTCAAGGAAAATTCCTACTGTGTGTAATGATTTATCAATAGCATGTGCCACCTTATCTACAAAAGACAATAAAGCATGAATCGTGCTATGTTTTTCCCTAAATCCAAATTGAAAATTAGAAAAAATATCATTATTCTTTAAAAAGGAAATAGTACGAGTATATATTACCTTTTCTAAAACTTTAGAAAGTGTAGATAACAAAGAAATTGGACGATAATTGCCAACATCTAGTTTGTCTCCTTTTTTAAAGAGGGGGACAACCTTAGCAATTTTCATAATATCCGGGACTTGACCATTTAATAAAGATAAATTAAAAATATGGACGAGAGGATCAACTATAGACAGAATAATACCTTTTAATAAGAAATTATTTATACCATCGTAGCCTGAACTTTTCTTATTATCTAAATTAGAGACTATATCCAAAATCTCATTTTTATGAATAGGTACAAAAAAAATCGAATCAGGATTGGGAGTACTTAAAAAATCTGTAAAATGTTTATCAGAAGCAGGAATATTTTGAGCAAGATTCTCTCCAATTAAAGAAAAGTATTCATTAAAAGTATTACTTATTTTACCAGGATCATCAACAATTACATTATCCTGTCGAATACTAGTTATTTTTAATTTATTTGTATTTAAATTCATTGCTTGTTTAATGATCTTCCAAGTTTTCTGCATGTCATTTTTAGATAATTCTAATCGATTAACAAAATACCTTCTTTTTTCCAAACGTATGAGTTTAATCAATGTATTTTTATAAGAAGTATATTTTAATTTAAGTTTATCAGTACCTTTTAATTTATATTTATAATATAAATTATTTTTTCTATTTATCGATCGCAGTAAAGATTTAGATATCCAGGGGAGTCTTGGGGAGGTTTTATAATTACAAGATTTATCTCTTTGTTGGGGGATATCAATATCTAATTGACCGTCAAAAATATTTAAAAATTTATCGTATGATGAATTTACATCATTATCATTATACACAACAGACCAATCAATATTATCCAAACTAGCGCCAAGACGCGCTACATTTTCATGCGTTACTTTACGAATTAAACGGGAAGGATCATCATATTTGACCACTGGAGCTACATTATATTGAGTTAAAATGGGATAATGATCAGTAATGTCAGAAAGAACAATATAAGAATTCGGGTGAGGTATAACATTACTAAAAATATTATCAATAAGGGTGGCAGAAGAATCTGCAACACGAGTGGGCTTAGAAACAAGAGGGAGAAAAGAGGCCGACAAAAATATTTCAAGAAATTCATGTGACACATTATTATCAGCATGTTTCAATAAATTTATATTATAGTCACCCATTATAAAGCAATCTTTATTCACAAATAGGGGGTTCTTAATTAAGTCAGTAAAATACATTAAAAAATCTTTTAAACTAGAATTCGGTGGACGATAAATGACTCCAACTAATATATTTTTATGGCCCGGCAATATAACTTCAATAAATAGGGACTCTATTATATCATTTATTAATGAAATATTTTCATGCACTATGTAACTAAACCGTTTTAGTACATACATAGCTACACCACCTCCTAATCGATCTTGTCTATTTCTATAAACAAACTCATAATCATTAAGGGCATGTGATGAATCTACATCTTGAGTTAACCAAGTTTCAGTCAAACCAATTACAGAGAGAGGTGTTTGAGAGGGGATATCTAACAATAATTGCAAATCATCAAAATGTTTATTTAAGCTTCTAATATTCAAATGTAATAACGAAAAAATATCTTTACTATAATCTTTAACCACATTATGGAATTGTTTATTTGTTATATAACTAGTGAGAGTTTCTGTTGCTGGGTCATCAAAATGAAAATCGAGGTTTAATTCCTCTGATAAAGCATTAAAAGTATGACCCACAGAATCATCATATTGTCCCACTGGATCATTATTTATATCAATATTCCCTAAATCTGGTCTTAATAAATAAAAAAGGTCATCGTTATTCAATGAATTGAATGGAACGTTGTTATTCAAATTAGCCATTAATAACCAAAACCATATCCCTAAGAAAATGAACGCCAAGTACAAAGTTTATAAATAATAATAACAATATAGTATAAATAATGCGCGCTTTTGCATAAGAAAAGGATCGGGTCCAAATCAAAGAAGACAGTGGTGAATGAATATAATAGTCAGTAGGGTACAGCAATAAAAACATAGTGATGGAAATATGTGCACAGATTTCGAGGAAGACACATGAACAGTTACAAGAAAAGAATACGGGAGAGGTCTCCGTAGGCAACTCGGATAAATACAGTTGAGCAATCGAACTACGAGAACGCAACATTACTGGAAGTGTCAAGGGAGATCCCTATATAATTATAACAATTATAAATAAATAAATCCCTGGTAAGAGATAGTGGGATATAGTAAGGCTGGAGCAAGAAATAACAAGTGAGAATAAGAATGAAAAAAAAAACAAAAACAAACAAACAAACAAACTACTAAGCAACAGAGCTTTATATATAACATTTTCAATAGAACGTGCATAAGAAATAAGTAGGGCGCGGTCAACGGCCCGGGGCTGAATCATTGGGTAGTGTAAAGAAGAAAAAAAAAAAAAATCCAATACATAATGTCAGCAAATGACACAGGATTAGTAAAATTGGGTCAATGATTCCCGGTCGTAACGTGGCCCTACCTGTACAAAGAGAATAACACAAGTGTAAAAGCGGATCGTGATTAAGGGGCCTAAACAAAAGGGTTATTTAGCTGCGTAACACAGAGAATACTGATCTGATCGGTTACAAATAGGGCGCTAAACAAATGTAGTATGTGTGAATTCAACCATAAAAGTAAATAAACATAACAATCGTATAGAAAAAAACACGTGTGTAAAAATGAAGTTGGTGGCTGGTAGAAAAACAAAAAAATAAAAATCGAACAGACGCCAAGGAAGCATTTCCGTTACAGGAAAGTACATATATAACACGCACACGACGCCGGACTCCCGTCGTCAAGCCTAACAACTGTAACCAGGTCAGGCAAGCACGCCTGCCGGACATTGTCACAACTGCTAATCAGTCAAACGGGTAGCCCGACGCCATACGCCTATCACGAACACTATTTACTAAGTGTATCAATGGGGGTTAAAATTAGGGGGAATGCGGGTCTGCATAAAATGGTTATTTAGCTGTATAAGTTTATATGACATTTACAATAGAAAGTATACATAAGAAATAAGTAGGACGCGGTCAACGGCCTGGGACTGAATCATTGGGTAGTGTGAATAATATAAAACAAATTCAAAATACAATGTCAGCAAACGACACAGGATTAATAAAATTGGGTCAATGATTCCCGGTCGTAATGTGGCCCTGTCCTGTACAAAGAGAATAACACAAGTGTAAGATCGGATCGCGATTAAGGGGCCTAAACAAAAGGGTTATGTATAGCTGCGTAACAAAGAATACGGTTACAAATAGAGCGCTAAACAAATGTAGCATGTGTGAATTCAACCAGAAAAAGTAAATAAACATGACATTCGTATAGAATAAACACGTGTGTAAAAATAAAGTTGGCGGCTGGTAGAAAACAAAACAAAAAAATAAAATATCGGACAGACGCCACGGAAGCATTAATTAAGCGTTTAAATGTTTGCATACATTGGTGTGAACATAACACAGATAATGTCAATTAGATATATTTCTGGCAGAAAAACAATCATGTTAAGGTGGTAAACAAATTATAAAGTAATAAAAATGAAAAAAAAAGCAATTGCAGGCAATTATGCAACAAATAAGTTTGCCTTATAAAATCATCCCATAATCAAATATCAATGATGGAAGCCCACAATATTATATCGAATCGGAAGTTGTGACAGTAGAACAAAGCATAACAAATCATGCAAGTAATTGAAGAGGTCAATGGGCGAATACACAAAGGAAAAATAAGCCAAAATATCAAGCATGCACTATAGAAATAATGCTATAAAGTGAACAGGTTCAGAGCAGGTTACAGTGGATATAGTAAGCGATAAAAAATAAACCAATAAAAACAAGAAAAATAAGAAGCACAATAGGAGAGAGACAGGATATGAAAACGAATGTAAAACAAAAACATCAGACAGGTTGCCATAGGTTCGTTTTCTAAAATAATAAGTAATAATAAAAAATCAATAGTTAGCATTATTGCATAAAATCATTAGAATGATCTCAATATGGTTAGAACTGCTTATTTCTGCAGGTAACAAACAAAAGCACTATCAGGTTATATAATTGAATTTTCAATCCACAATTAAAGAATAAAAAATAGGCAACCTTGTCAAATGTTTGATTAAATACAAAATGGGGGAACACATTAAGTGAGGAATATTATAAATCATTGTAATCATAAATATTTGTGATGATTTACCTCAAATAATCTTTTCTGTTATTCAATTTTGTTCTCAAGATTATCATGAAAAATTATACTTTTATATTGTTCAGTTTATGTTATTGTCATGTCAGTGAGAAGATGAGTTAATGACATGACATGTCAATGTTTATGAGTGTATAGTTACTCTTTCCAATTGGACCAGCTTGTCGGGGGTGCACCATTCTGCAGATGTTTCCTCGTCTGAAGGTAGACCTTGGTGCCACTAATGAAATCCACTACCTAATCAAATAATAATTCAGGGTGCAGTTATAGCAACACTGGCATAGCAAAGGGAGGGGGGGGGGGGGGGGGGTCCTGGGCCCAGAGCCGTATATATACGGCTCTGCCTGGGCCCGAGCGCCCTCAGGCTTTGTTTTTGAGTGTGTTCGTTGTAAGATGCTAGTTTTGATTTTGGGGCTTGATGTGACGTTTTATAGGTTGCACTCCAGCATTTTAGGGGCACGAAGGATCAGATGCCCACGCCAGCAGCATTTAATTTGCAATGGGATTATTTTAATCCGGGGAGGCTGTCTCGGATAAGTTGCATCAGGGCCCCGTTGTTATCTTGCAATTTATTTCAAGTTAGACAACAATAAAGCATATTTGAACCAATGAGATTTGCAAATTTAGTGACATCTTCCTGACTTGCAATTAATTGCAACGTTACAATGATCGATTGTAACTCGATCTGCAACAGCGCCCTGGTCAGAAAGTCTCTGACGGGTGTTTGCCTGAGTGATGCTCCTGTAGGAGTTTTTCAGCATATCCAACCGAAGAGGCGATTATCAGGATGATATATGTGGACGTGAAGGGACGGAGTAGGTGTCTCAAACCTGTGACATCCTTATCGAAGATCCTGAAACATATTAACCGACTACCGTGCGGACAGCAGCTATGCTAAAAACATCTTGGAACTCTCTTTGGGGGCTATTGTAGAAGGGTCGCATGATTATCAAAATGATCAAGATCGTACTTGTCAAGAGATATTTGAAGAGCTAATTATTTCCAAGAGGCGCTTAATCAACTTTTCAACTTTGGAGTAAATCGGGTTTTTTGTGTGTCAAACTTTGCACACGTGCCCATGGGAATATCAACATTCCATATTTTGATTTTGATTGTGTAATTTGTCCTAATATTTGGATTATAGATAGCTATTACGTAGCTTATTAATGTACTGATATCGTCAATTGTAAGCGATAGTGGATTAAAGTCATGCCTGTAAAGTGTCTAACTCCACGAAAATTACTTGGAGCTTCCTCGTTTCTCTTCTACCGTGTTGTTTAGCTTATGGTAAAAGAAGAATAAAATAGGGTTTGATTTTTTTCAAATGTCCCTTTAGTATGAAGATAATTATCATTGAAATCTTTTATTTGAAAAAACGTTGATCAACGCTTTTGATAAAAATTACAATTGTCCTAGCTTAACACGTCCGGATGCAGCACGCGTGGGAAACATTCCGGAGATTGAACTTTGAGCCGAGCGAGCACAAATTCCATGAATTCTGTACTACGTCTGTAAACATACACGGGTGCGAATATCTCAAACGGATGATTATTACTACGACAAATGTATGGCCGACCATCAGTATTCGGTGATAAAATATGGACTCAATATTCGTTTTTTTCACTAGGTAAACAGTGTTCGTTTTCTTTCAAACTTTCACAAATCTTTCAATTGTATTTTACAATGATATTGATGTAGGATTGAAGTCTCAAATGTCATTTTGTGCAATATCTGACACTTTACAGGTATCCCTTTAAGCGCCTTTTGGAACTAAGCTCATAATTTTACCCGACATCATGGATATGTGTCTTACCTGAGCGTCCCCGTGTCATCCTTATCGAAGATCCTGAAAGCATCTCTGAACTCCTCCGGGTCTACCTGTGATGTGCTCATGTGCGCTGTCATGATCTTTAGAAACGTCTTGAAGTCAATCACACCCTTCCCTGCAAAAACAACAACATACATTTTAGAGTTATTATTTCTTGTTAAGTAAATGTCAACGAATAAACGTCATTTTATTATGATTATCATTAAAGGGATCTAGTAATGTTTTTGACATGTGCATACAAATTATGAAGGGTTGATCAAATATGTGACCCGTCCTACGTAGAAGAACCAGAAGTCGACAAAGTTGATTTTCTGGATTTGTATTTAGTTCGATTCAGCAATATCTAAGCTTTAATATGATATAAAGTTTGTCTCATAATGATTCTGCAACGCGGAGTTATTGACGCTTTTCTAAGGCAAATTTTGAACGGTCTGGAAATAAGATGCCGAGAAAATAGCTCAAGAAACTTTACATCCATTTCGAAAGTGAAATTAGCGTTTTAAGCAGGCCATAAATGAACCGATTGCATGAATAGAATGTCGTAGCAACCTTTATTCAATTTTCTTGAAAACTTGCATATCAGTAAATATGTATGATATACACCTTCCCTCCAGAAACTGTTGAATATTATCCATGCATTGTAGAGATATGAACAGATTTAATTACAATTTAAGTGGGTTTGGAACGATAAGCTGTACACATCGAGCACATGATACAATAGCGAGCACTTTCAGGTAACAAAAGGGATTCCGCTCTGACTCTGTTTATTGTTCGATTAATCGGTATTGACTGGCAGTTTGATTTTAGGAATGCAAACTTGCGTCTGGTGCGTAATGTGTAAACTATTACAAAGAACAGTATGTTGATACGTGAAAAGTAAAACGGGGTATCGAAGCTAGACATTTTGGAGGGGGAGGCCCCAGGTACCAAAGGGGGAGGGGGGGGGGGGATCCGTTGGTACAGGGTTTGTTTTCGTTCTTTTGGCGGGGATGCCCGGAGATGTCCCTTAGAAAATTTTGAAACAGGTGTCTAAGTAACGGAGGCGAGCCTCGGTCAACTTCAAAATGAGGGTATATAAAAGAGTGGGATTGTGCTTTAGCCAACTTAAAACAAGCTCTAAATAGCGTTTTTTTTTGTTTTTTTGGTGGTGTGGGGGGGGGGGGGTATGCCTTATTATAAAATTATTATGAACTACTTAAATATTTAGTACGACAAATTAATTCTACATACGATTAATGAATGTTATGTTAGGGCCCAATTCTTTAATCTATATAATACTCACACTCAACCAGTGGTGTACATAGTGTATGAGGTTGGAGGGGGTGGGGGGTGGGGGGGGGGGGGGTGGGTGTGCAGTTAATTGGATAGGACTTGGGTCGTATTGTCATAAACATACTTTGTCAAACTCAATAGGGCCACTATACAATGGAGGCCATTTGGATTACTAATCTCCGTGCAAGCGACCGCGCAGTCAATAGGGATTAAAGAATCTCGATGTGCGCTGGCCGCTCTTGACGGCTAACGAGATTCCAACTTAGCACAAAGGGGTTGTTAAGAGGCGGAGCTTAATATCGATCGCTTTTAGTGGCAAATAATTTTGGAACGCAAACTTTTCAAACCTGCAAAAAACATGCTTCAAAACTCTGCTTAATTTTTACCTTTCTACTGGATATTTTTACTGGATATTTTGCGTACCGGTAGAACAGATATCAGGGAAATGCATGAGGCAATAATATTTTTTTTCACTTTTTCATGCAATTTCAAATCAATCGTGATTTCTGAGGTTCGACATCTTGCGACTTCTGGCTCCTTTGCGGATGGCGAGGCACATATGTATATCGGTAATCTGGTATGTCCACTGAGTGATGTGTGAACATTCCATGTATGAATGTCATATGGCCGAGTAATGAGCAAAAAATAATGCAAAGTGATATGTCCTTACTCATTGCACTAATTTTGTAGACAGTTGTCATTATTAAGTGTATAATTAAAAATCCGAACACTTAAATAAAAAACTATGATTTTATATAAAAAGTGAAATACGGAATACCGAAACCCACTATATGCGTCTATATACGAACACAACAAGGTACGGAGACAACCTCTAGAATTGTAAGTTACAAAGTTTGTGAATTTTGATGTTACTAGATCCTAAATGCTCAATATTATCACTTCCATTAAAATAACGAACCATAATTATTATATGTTCGAACAATTCATTATTTCTAAAGGACAAGTAATAATTGTAACTGTATAATAACCAGTGGCTTAGTAAGAAGTTCTGCAAATTGAGGGGGGGGGGGGGGGGGGCACAATGGCAGTTGGAGTCATACTTCTACGGGGGGGGGGGGGGGTAGGCTCCAACCTGCGAGCGCACAAACGCGAGTCGCTTCGGAATGGTTCCATAGCTCTTGAAGTTAAATCAAGCACAAATCGTATACAAACAATGATATATAATCAAGTTTCATTCAATTCTTGTCAATCGGTTCTTGAGATAATGCGATCACGAGAACGGGACGTACGTACGGACGGACGTACAACCTGAAATCATAATGCCTTCGGCTACTTCGTTGAGGAGGCATAAAATACTTTTTCAACACTTTTCAACAATTTACAAAAGATGTTTTCAAATAGTTGTTGATGATCTCTCTATTTAATCATTATTATACAGGATTGTTATTGTTTAGTTAATTTATCTCTCGCTGACTTAGTCTATCTGTCTTGTCTTGTTGTGATTCTGACATGGATTTCGTCAGGATTCTGAAATTAGATTTTTAGCCGTACCTACTTCATTGATTGGCTTAATTGATAGTCGCAATTCCGTATCCGAATTAATGATGTGTGTGTGTGTGGGGGGGGGGGGGGGGATTTGAAAGCGAGAAGAATGTAAAATGTATGCAGACAGAAGTAATTATGATCTGGACATGGATTTGCAAGATATTACGCTATTAGCTACTGGCCGTTAAAGTTAAGCAATCGTGTTTCCTGAAAGGGATCTAGTAACTTTTTTAAATATGTGCAACAACTGACGAAGTGTTGATAACATTTTCATTTATTTGATCTGATATGTCACCCGAGTGATGTGTGACAATTCCATGGTAAATGGGTTTGTATATGACCGAGTAATGAACGAAAATGCAGAGTGATATTAACTAACTCATTGCACTAACTGTGTACACAGTTAAAATTATCCGCTAGTCTAGTGGACTAGTCTAAGTCAAAGACTGACAATTTAAAATCTGAACACTTCAATCAAACGTATCTTTATACCGAAAGAGATATTTAGAAATCCTAAATCTATTTCATGCTTCTATTAATTGATCATATGAATACAATGAGATCCTGGAGTATTGCTAGAATTCGAAGTAAATTTTGTGGATTTCGACAATATTTCGACAATGTTAATAGACCCCTTTAAAGTCCACGTCGTCATGCTTCCCGATGTTGTCATTAATTACCAACGCGCAAAAAATTGTTGTGGTAATTTGTTTTAACGTATATCACGTGTTAATAACTACAATACTAATTATAGTCGGTTGCCACTTATCAGTCGTTAAAATGAAAACTTATAATGCAATTATACAATTAGCACAATATGTTTACGGAGTAATCTCAACGATCTCGAACATAATAAATCGCCTGGTCTAGTAAAGGAAACGATAACGCCCAACAAAGCAAGAACTGTATGGCGATCGGTCTGTTTAATTATAACTCCGTTTCCTTCATTTGTGCAGTTGAGAAATTCAATTGCCCATTTGAGTTACTGAAACCGAAATGAAGCTTGCAATATGAATTAATCATACTCTTGACGGGAAACTATTTGCGCGTGAGTCACGCGGCAAAACCAAGATGTTCAGTCTTTTTCTAACGTAAAAACAGCTATTATGAAGGTTGATTTATTAATAATTATGATTTCCCCACTTTGGCATTATATCCGTCGATTTTCCTTAACGATATGTTTGCCTTCCCCCTCCCCCCCCCCAAAAAAAAATATAAATCAAAAAAAATAAATCAAAAAAATAAATAAATGAAACATTTTCATGGGCGACTGCCCATCTGCCCCCACGATCGACGCCTCTGCAGCCTTGCAGGCTTATCAATATTGTCAAGTCCATATTTGTTCGCCCCTCTTTCAGATTCCGGAAAACTTCTAGTACATGTTTCATCAGGAGGCCGTTCTACATGATCTCAGTCCTGATCGGTGCTTTAAGGCAATACATATCGAACAAGGGGTAATACAGTCTATTTCTCGTACGCAGTAGTCATACGTAGGAAGATTCTCATTAAGAAATGGCGGAGATAAGAGGTCATCTCAATTCTTCACGTTCAGATGACAATTCGACCAGTGATACAATTCGCTTGTCTTCACCGTCCGACCAGAGCGAATCTGCGCATCTTCTTATGGATGATGTAACTGTTCATGTGGATGATGTGGATGAAGAGGATCACGGGGATGCGTCAAGACGGGCAAGACGGTTAAATCTTGGTGAGACGGATCCGCAAAACGACCAGATGGCTCCAAGGTATTGGTTGGGTGAATTCTCATCTTTATATCTGCTGTGCTTGTTTGGGGCTGCATCCCTGGTGCCTGCCTGCATCGCAGTTCTACCGAGGAAGTACCCGAACGCCGTTCTCGATGCTTACGGCCGCTATGTACTGAAGATCATACTGCTTGTCCTCCTTATGTGGGCCATGAAGAGGGGCATATATCTCGTGTACAGGAGACACGAGCTCCATGAAAATGGGCACATCCTCTGGCCCCATCGCTGTAGCCACTGTGCAATGCTCCTCAAACGAATTAAAAATTACGGGAAATCAACACCGAGCGAAAGTGGAGACCCCACCATGACAACGATCGTCTCTGGGGACTTTGACATTAACAACCAAACCACTTTGAAAGCGTCTCACAAGTCGGCTTATTATGTCACTTGCGTATTTGCTATAATTCTAATGTGTCTGTATATTGTGTGTGTTGCCGCAGCTGTAGCCTGTGTTGCGAGTAAGTCCGGGCGCAGCGAAGGGGATGCCAATAATACACCTTTGGAAACGGCATTATCAATCGTACTGTTCGCTGTAACATTCATAGCTATACCTTTTCTCAGCTTCCACTTCATTCCCATCTTCAATGACGCATATTTTATCTCGTCTGCAGACCTCCGAAGATCCCTCCTTCTGTTCACTGGAGTGTCCATATGGTTTACGACAGCCCACCTAGTGTCATCATTTGAAGCTCTGAAAAACGAACATAAAAATACAACAAACTACTGCTCACTCGACAGCAAGTTAGGGCACCTTCTGGTAAGTGCTATACACATCGCAGAACCTTTTGAGGTGGAGTTACCAATTATGATTTGTGTGATGTTGTTAGAACTATGGTCTCGGTTACTACCTCGATATATTTTACCGCTGACCCAGAGCATGAACAAACGTTACCCTCCTTCTTCACTCACGCGTCATCTTCGTCTTCAAAGTTTATTAAATAATTTTTTTTCAAATTTTGCACTTCTTTGTTCTTTGAAATTGCTGCCTGTAAAAAGGATGTCACATAAGGATCGCAGGCCTCCCACTACAATGAGATATTCTGCTATGTATGGAAGCACGGTTTCGTTTTCATCCACATCTACTGTCAACAATGCCAATGGGAGAGACATGTTGCACAATTTATCTCAAGGTGACGATGCAAGCGCGGCTATTTTACTTCCAACAAGTAAAAAGACCAAAGACCAGAGACCAGAATCGTCGTTGGTTTCTAATGACACACAGCGCAGACCAAACGTGAAGCGTCCCAGGTCCAACACCATTGAACTTGTCGTAGGAATATCGGTGATAATAAGTGCCTTCTATTTCGGAATGAGCAATTTCGTCATCTCCACGACCACGACAGGGGCAGATGATGGAGGATTAAGAGGTCGATACATGCAGTGGACGTTCCGCATCGCTTTCTTCTCTCCCGTGATTTTTCTCATCCTCAAGCAGCTGAGGATGACGCGCGACCGGGTGGACAGTTCCTACAGAACACGGCGCGGCGGTGGACAGACTTCGGAATCTGAGGCGCTAGAGATATCCGGAAATGAGAAATTGCTTATTTTCACAGCGGTCATGTCCTGTTTATACGAATTCGCCTGCTTCATCGCCTCATTATCCAACCTGACCAGTTCCGCGGTCGGCACGTCTCGCGATCTCATCGCTCTGAATGTTGTCAGCATTCTCTCTTGTGCGTTCAACTGTTTCCGAAAAAGCTACGAGACGCTCTTCCTCTTGTGCGTCCAGCGACAGCATTTCAGCCGCGAACGGGAGGTGAGTCTGACCATATCCTGCTTGTTGTGCGTTGGGATCGCCAACGTCACACAGTGGTTATGGGACAGCTTCATCCACGACGTCAGCTCTCCTCTGGCCTGGCCGGTGCTCACCATCTTCTTCGATGGCCAGGTTGGACAAGTGGTCGGCATAATGATGACGCCCTTCGTGCATCTCTACGAGCTGCACACTGCAATTCTCGCGTTTGAGATATTTGCGACTATTCGTCGTACCTCGACTTGATTAACCAGGAAAATGTCGCAGCTACGGGGGAGGAAGGGGGGGAGGGGGCACAGGGGCACGATTGCTTTTTAAATTATTACACTCGTCAAAACAAGCAGTCAATATCTGAATGTGTGACGAGGCTAATCATTTATTAAATGCAACATATAATGTAAATTTCACTTACAGTATTTATAAGAATGCCACAAAGTGGTTGTTTTTAATGGTTCCTTAAACACATTTCTTTGGAATTGATAACCCTAAATGAAACAAAGTGAGTTATTTAGTTGTAAATCTTATTAAAAATGAGCTTCATTCAATTTGTTCACACGAAATATTCATTAAAGGAATAGTACAGTTCTTGTGAAACTAAATTTAAGTTACTAAAACTTGTACATTACTATAGGTTTTCCTGTCCATTTGTTTACTGCAATTTCGTCCCGAGAAGCCTAATGTGTGCCAATGCCAACTTCAATTTCGTCTTTGGTCGATCAATGTCACAAAAAAGTCCACTCAATACAGTCGTTTGTCACACATCGAATTTGAATTGTAATGTGTGACAAACGACTTGAATGAGTGGACTTTATGTATTCATTGATCGACCAAAGAAGAAATTGTAGTTGGCATTAGCACATTCCAGCCTCCTCGGGACGAAATTGAAGTATGACCAAAATTTGAAAATGGATGGGAAAAACCTATATCAAAAACTAACTGTTACAATTCAACCATGGTAGAACACCTGGAAGTTTGAACCTTTTTAAGCCAACAAATGAATGCGAGTTTTGTTTAAATACGAATTCAATAGAGAGATTATCAAAAACAATGTAAAAGCCACTTTGGTATATTTTCAAAAGTGTGTAGGCTTTTAAAATAATTTCTTAAATTATCGAAAAATGTTGGCCCCACATTTGTTATTCCAATGCTATATCATTGAATATTTCAGCAGTTTCTGAACCGATTTTGATTAGACAAAGCTGACTATGTCTTTAAAATTCATGTACTTTTAAAAAATTACACTTAGTTTTTTATTACCTCACAAATACAATTATTTCTTGAAGTGCCCTCAAAAAATACAAAAACTGTACTTTTCCTTTAAAGTATATTTTGTTTAATTTGTCATAGTAATTTTGCTCATTATCTTAGTTTGTATTCATATTTATGTTTTTCAGTGATTTTTTAATGTTTATAATTGTACATGTATGTATATATTTCTTGTGAATCTGTAAAGATTGTTGACATTATTTACTTTTAATTGTGTTTCTTTCTTATTTAATTTGTATGTTGTTTTATTGTAAGACAGGGCCTGTAATATTGGTAGAGCAGTACGTAAATACTGAAAATGCATTTTTTGTACATACATTCATCAAACATTCAGGCAATATCTGAATGCATGACCAGGCTAATTAGTTATAGACAATTTGTATTAAATGCAGAAAATGATGATAATTCCACTTTGTATAATTTGTCCAGGAAAGTTATAAATCCAAACACTTCAGTTAAAGGACAATGAAACCCAAGCAAAATGTTGCTTTCATAGACTTAAAGAGATTAGGAGGAATAATCTCTGAAAGTTAGAGCATAATCGGGCAAGAAACAGGAAAAGCCAGTTCACACCATTGACAAAATCGTGTGTACGTAAATGATGAGAGAAGAAGGAGGAAGAGAGGTTGTTGAATGAGCAAAGAAAGACTTCCCCGTGGGTTATTTGTGTTTGTGATCGCCCTTTGACGAGTTCAGTTGCTTTGGGCTAAAAAGGCACAGAGGGTATTTATGGAATACATACCACTTAATAAGTTTGGCTTTAGAAACGTACTATCTATGACAAAAGTTATAGCCTTTGGTAATAATCGGACATCTTCCATTTGTTAAGTGTTATTTAACTGCACCTTCCATTTATCTTTCTGACATCATGATAATGACGCAGACGTTTATCAATTGTGCATTCGTAAATTATGTTTACATAAACAGCTGGTCAAATTAAATAAAGATGCTAAATACATAAATAGATAGATAGAATGAAATGAAAACCCCTTTTTGGTCACATAATGAAACATCAATTGACTATGATATAATAGAGAAATCAATACAAACTATTATATCAATACCTTTTGTTCAAAACAAAATATATTTAAGAGTTGGTTTTGTATCCGTTTACATTGACCGTATAAGAACACTATTAATGACATCTCATTAAATTGGTTGTTGGAAAATTGCATTGTATGTTTAATTGAATTTCTTGTGGAATTATTTGTGTGTATTTATCATTGTTTTAAAATCAAAACAAAGCCGTTTTTCACCACATTTTCATACTGAACAAAAAGAAAGAAATGTATGCCTTGTCATAACGTTTTTGCACATGGCAACGGTGTTTATAACAAGTACTTTAAATATACATTACAAACAAATATGACAAAGAAAAACAAAATTAAATCAAAGAAGCCAGAAACGTTGGAGTTTAAATTGAAATTTAATTAATGTACAATATATCTACACTATCATATCTAAAGAACAATAAATATGAAAACTATGCGTTTGCATACATTTAACTTCATGCATTCAATACATATTATGAAACTATTAAATTAATGATAAGAAATGATAATTTTACAATAAATATAACAAATTATCAGATAAGTTACTGACTGTGGAATTAAGCAATAACAACAACAACAAAACAATTCTATAAAACCGGATTCTTTGTAAATCCAATTCTATGCATATACCTTATAAATGTGAAAATCAAGAAAGGTATTGCAGGACATGATCAACATTCGTTAAACCAATGTAAGTCTACTGGCCTTTCCCAAATCTGAAGTAAGCTGCAGCAATAAATTATTGAGTAATATTTTACTGTGTTTGAATGATCCTTGCCTTTTGACAGGGCCTCGCACCTGAATGCCAGGAACGACTGGCAATGACGACTATCACACGAACAGTGGCAAGGTTTTCTTATAAGAACTGTAGTCTCTCAGCCGTTTCTGGTGATGTCTTTTGAAAAGGAAAGATTGATCATTGCTTACATCTTTAAAATAAAACACACCATGCCTACCCTAGATTCGTACCAATTCATTATATTAATTAAGTACGCTTTATTGAAATTAAGACTCCTTGAAGAAATAAAACAGTCATCATTACACTGCTAATGTTAGTGATGGTGTTGCAATAATAATAATATACAAATGATGTAATGCAAGTGGTATATATAGCATAGCGTGTCGAGTTTTTTTTTCTGAGAGAGGGCGCTGATATGTTTTCCAAGCTTTTGACGAATTATACTATCGACGTCGGGAGCGCTCAGTCAGATTTTGTTTTCTTTTCTTGAAACCGACGAGGAATATAACTTTTTTTGGGTTTAATTCCGGGAATCAAATTTGGGGGGATCTAGCGATCGCTGAAAATATCTGTGAATGAGGGGCGCTAATATATTTCCACAATTCTTGAAGACTATCGACGTCGGGAGCAATAAAAATATAAGCGGCACTCAGTTTGATTGAGATTTTTTTTCGTCGAATCGACGAGGAACATGATTTTTAAATTATTATTCCGGAAAGCAAATTTGTGGGGATCTAGCAATCACTGAGGATATCCGCCATCAACAATAATTAAATGGTTGTTGGTCCAGTTGGAGATAAGAAGATGAATAGAGTAAAATCGGCGAGAAACTAGAGTAACCATGGTAGCGCTGCCTCTTGATAATAAGGTGATCTATTTCTTGTGGCGCTGGGTCCCGTACGTAGATTGAATTTCAACTAGACAATGTCGAGCTGTATTGGGTAGAGACGGCCTGGAAGCTAGAAGTTAATTGCCAAGCCTCTGGTGGCGCCCCCTACGGTAACCTTGACAAGAGTGATTGGTGCGTGATTCTTAAATGAGTTTTGTTTTCTTCTAAAAGTTCTTTCATCTGATTTTAAAATCATATCTGTTGTTGAGTTGCTGCTATCATTTGAACAAATTCTGTGAAAGGGAAAATTAAAGAAAACAGAATGATAAATACATTTGTGATACTTTCATATTCCGGTAGTCCTTCATGAAATGTACATGAATATTTATGGTAATTAATGAAATACTATTGATAACTAATTTCATATTCTTGAATTATCACACAAGTTAATGTGTTCTTATTATTTTACATACTACAGGCTTGTAGAAAAGGGAGGATAATTTTTGAAACGTCAATGGCCTTTTCCCGATCCAATACACTTATCCACTATCGACAAATTTAGCAATATTTTTGTTGCTGATGTTCGATGTTTCTTTGACTATGTATTACTGAACAGTACATGCTGTAATTTAAGTATTTAATCAAATACTTGGAATATTGAATTGGATGGGAAATATTGTTCAACTGCTGTACCTTCATAGTTTATCCTTCCATCGCTCCTAACATCTGCTTCTCGTATCATCTCATCCACCTCAGCATCCGTCAGCTTCTCTCCAAGACTAGTCATCACGTGTCGGAGCTCCGCGGCGCTGATTGGTCAAACATAATAATGAAAAAGGCGCGAGATGTTAAATCACTTAATTCTTTAAACAATGATGACTAGATCTGGAGCACGGATGGTTTAAACATGTAAGGAAATCCACTACCTAATCAAATAATAATTCAGGGGTGCAGTTATAGCAACACTGGCGTAGCAAAGGGAAAGGGGGGGGGGGGTCCTGGGCCCAGAGCCTTGCCTGGGCCCGAGCGCCCCCAGGCTTTGTTTTGTGTGTGTTCGTTGTAAGATGCTAGTTTTGATTTTGGGGCTTGATGTGACGTTGTATAGGTTGTACTCCAGCATTTTTTAAGGATCAGATGCCCACGCCAGCCGTATTTAATTTGCAATGGGATTATTTTAATCCGGGGAGGCTGTCTCGAATAAGTTGCATCAGGGCCCCGTTGTTATCTTGCAATTTATTGCAAGTTAGACAACAATAAAGCATATTTGAACCAATGAGATTTGCGCATTTAGTGACATTTTCCTGACTTGCAATTAATTGCAACGTTACATTGATCGATTGTAACTCGATCTGCAACAGGGCCCTGGTCAAAAAGTCTCTGACGGGTGTTTGCCTGAGTGATGCTCCTGTAGGAGTTTTTCAGCATATCCAACCGAAGAGGCGATTATCAGGATGATATATGTGGACGTGAAGGGACGGAGTAGGTGTCTCAAACCTGTGTCATCCTTATCGAAGATCCTGAAACATACTAACCGACTACCGTGCGGACAGCAGCTATGCTAAAAGCATCTTGGAACTCTCTTTGGGGGCTATTGTAGACGGGTCGCATGATTATCAAAATGATCAAGGTCGTACTTGTCAAGAGATATTTGAAGAGCTAATTATTTCCAAGAGGCGCTTAATCAACTTTTCAACTTTGGAGTAAATCAGGTTTTTTTGGTCAAACTTTGCACACGTGCCCATGGGAATATCAACATTCCATAATTATTTTTTATTTTGATTGTGTAATTTGTCCTAAAATTTGGTTTTAGATAGCTATTACATAGCTTATTAATGTACTGATATCGCTAACTCAATTGTAAGCGATAGTGGATTAAGCGCCTTTTGGAACACAGCTCATCATTTTCCCCGACATCATGGATATGTGTCTTACCTGAGCGTCCCCGTGTCATCCTTATCGAAGATCCTGAAAGCATCTCTGAACTCCTCCGGGTCTACCTGTGATGTGCTCATGTGCGCTGTCATGATCTTTAGAAACGTCTTGAAGTCAACCACACCCTTCCCTGCAAAAACAACAACATATATTTAGAGTTATTATTTCTTGTTAAAGGGGTAGTACAGTTTTGGTAAGGCTGAACTTTAGTAACCAAACCTGGACAGTAACATTATAAACTACTAGTTATAACTCCACCATGCTCGAAAGGTATACAAAAAACGACTAAGTAAAAAGCCCATTATCATTCAAAAAGAGCAATTAAAACACAAGAGGGAACTTTTTAAAAAGGCATTGGTTTCAACCATTTTTCATACAAAATTATGCATGTGATGTTTTATTGAAACAATAATTAAATAGAGAGATCATCAAAAACTATTTAAAAAACGCTTATGAACATTTTTGAAAAAGTGCAAGCATTTTTTAATTTTTTTGAAAAAACCATCTAATTATTTGGGCCCCAAATAATTATAAGATCAGATATATTTATTGATATTTCAGCCGTCTCTGGCTCCAACCTGCGAGCGCACAAACGCGAGTCGCTTCGGAATGGTTCCATAGCTCTTGAAGTCAAATCAAGCACAAATCGTATACAAACAATGATATTAAATTCTTGTCAATCGGTTCTTGAGATAATGCGATCACGAGAACGGGACGTACGTACGGACGGACGGACGTACAACCTGAAATAATAATGCCTCTGGCTACTTCGTTGCGGAGGCATAAAATACTTTTTCAACACTTTTCAACAATTTACAAAAGATGTTTTCAAATAGTTGTTCATGATCTGTCTATTTAATCATTATTAAAACAAAAACATCACATGCACAATATACAGGATTGTTAATGTTTAGTTAATTTATCTCTCGCTGACTTAGTCTATCTGTCTTGTCTTGTTGTGATTCTGACATGGATTTCGTCAGGATTCTGAAATTAGATTTTTAGCCGTACCTACTTCATTGATTGGCTTAATTGATAGTCGCAATTCCGTATCCGAATTAATGATGTGTGTGTGTGTGTGTGTGGGGGGGGGGGGGGGGGGGGATTTTGAAAGCGAGAAGAATGTAAAATGTATGCAGACAGAAGTAATTATGATCTGGACATAGATTTGCAAGATATTACGCTATTAGCTACTGGCCGTTAAAGTTAAGCAATCGTGTTTCCTGAAAGGGATCTAGTAACTTTTTTAAATATGTGCAACAACTGACGAAGTGTTGATAAAATGTTCATTTATTTGATCTGATATGTCACCCGAGTGATGTGTGACAATTCCATGGTAAATGGGTTTGTATATGACCGAGTAATGAACGAAAATGCAGAGTGATATTAACTAACTCATTGCACTAACTGTGTACACAGTTAAAATTATCCGCTAGTCTAGTGGACTAGTCTAAGTCTAAGACTGACAATTTTAAATCTGAACACTTCAATCAAACGTATCTTTATACCGAAAGAGATATTTAGAAATCCGAAATCTATTCCATGCTTCTATTACATGATCATATGAATACAATGAGATACAGCCAGAGCATTGCTAGAGTTCGAAGTATATTTTGTGGATTTCGACAATGTTACTAGACCCCTTTAAGGGTCCACGTCGTCATGCTTCCCGATAGTGTCATTAATTATCAACGCGCAAAAAACAATGTGTGGTGATTTTGTTTTAATGTATATCACGTGGTGATAACTACATAATAATTATAGTCTGTTGCCACTTATCAGTCGTAAAAGTGCAAACTTAGGAAAATAATGTATTTATACAGTAGCACAATTGTAACTAGTAATACGAAGTCATCTCAAAGATCTCGAACATAATAAATCGCCTGGTCTAACAAAGGAAACAATAATATCAAAAGCAGGAACTGTATGGCGATCGGTCTGTTTAATTAGAACTCCGTTTCCTTCATGTGCACTTGACAGTTTCCATTGCCCATTTGAGTTCCCGAAACCGAAATGAAGCTTGCAATATGAATTAATCATACTCTTGATGTGAAACTGTTTGCGCGTGAAGCGCGCGGCAAAACCAAGATTTTCAGTCTTTCAGTGAAGTAACTTTAAAATAGTCATAAGTAGGAACATTCTCAATAAGAAATGGCGGAGACGAGAGTTCATCTCAATTCTTCACGTTCAGATGACAATTCGACCAGTGAAACAATTCGCTTGTCTGCACCGTCCGACGAGAGCGATTCCGCAAATCATCTTATGGATGATGTAACTGTTCGTGTGGATGATGTGAATGAAGAGGATCACGGGGATGCATCAAGACGGTTAAATCTTGGTGAGACGGATCCGCAAAACGACCAGATGACTCCAAGGTTTTGGTTGGGTGAATTTTCATCTTTCTATCTGCTGTGCTTGTTTGGGGCTGCATCCCTGGTGCCTGCCTGCATCGCAGTTCTACCAAGGAAAAACCCGAACACGGTTCTCGATGTTTACGGCCGCTATCCACTGAAGATCATACTGCTTGTCCTCCTTCTGTGGGCCATGAAGAGGGGCATATATCTCGTGTACAGGAGACACGAGCTCCATGAAAATGGGTACATCCTCTGGCCCCATCGCTGTAGCCACTGTGCAATGCTCCTCAAACGAATTCAGAATTACGGGAAATCGACGCCGAGTGAAAATGGAGACCCCGCCATGTCAACGATCGCCTCTGAGGGCTTTAACAACCAAACCACCTTGAAAGCATCTAACAAGTCGGCTTATTATGTCACTTGCGTATTTGCTATAATTCTAATGTGTCTGTATTGTGTGTGTGTTGCCGCAGCTGTAGCCTGTGTTGCGAGTAGGTCCGAACGCAGCGAAGGGGATGCCGACAATACACCTTTGGAAACGGCATTATCAGTCGTACTGTTCGCTTTTACATTCATAGCTGTAACTTTTCTCAGCTTCCACTTCATTCCAATCTTCAATGACGCATATTTCATCTCGTCTGCAGACCTCCGAAGGTCCCTCCTTCTGTTCACTGGAGTGTCCATATGGTTTACGACAGCCCACCTAGTGTCACCATTTGACGCTCTGAAAAATGGACATAACAATACAACATACTACTGCTCACTCGACAGCAAGTTAGGGCACCTTCTGGTAAGTGCTATACACATCGCAGAACCTTTTGAGGTGGAGTTATCAATCATGATTTGTGTGATGCTGTTAGAACTATGGTCTCGGTTACTACCTCGATATCTTTTACCGCTGACCCAGAGCATGAACAAACGTTACCCTCCTTCTTCACTCACGCGTCATCTTCGACTTCAAAGTTTATTTAAAAAGTTTTTTGCAAATTTTGCACTTCTTTGTTCTTTGAAATTGCCGCCTGTGAAAAGGATGTCACATAAGGATCGCAGGCCTTCCACTACAATTAGATATTCTGCTATGTATGGAAGCACGGTTTCGTTTTCATCCACATCTTCTGACAACAATGCCAATGGGAGAGACATTTTGCACAATTTATCTCAAGGTAACGATGCAAGCGCGGCTATTTTACTTCCAACAAGTAAAAAGACCAGAGCTCAGAGACCAGAATCGTCGTTGGTTTATAATGATACACAGAGTAGTTCAGACGTAAAGTGTCCCTGGTCCAACACTATTGAACTTGTCGTAGGAATATCGGTGATGATAAGTGCCTTCTACTTCGGAATGAGCAATTTCGTCATCTCCACGACCACGACAGGGGCATATGATGGAGGATTAAGAGGTCGATACATACAGTGGACGTTCCGCATCGCTTTCTTCTCTCCCTTGATTTTTCTCATCGTCAAGCAGCTGAGGATGAAGCGCGACTGGGTGGACAGTTCCTACAGAACACGGCGCGGCGGTGGACAGTCTTCGGAATATGAGGCACTAGAGATATCCGGAAATGAGAAATTGCTTATTTTCACAGCGGTTATGTCCTGTTTATACGAATTCGCCTGCTTCATCGCCTCGTTATCCAACCTGACCAGTTACGCGATCGGCATGTCTCGCGATCTCATCGCTCTGAATGTGTTCAGCATTCTCTCTTGTGTCTTCAGCTGTTTCCGCAAAAGCTACGAGACGCTCTTCCTCTTGTGCGTCCAGCGACAGCATTTCAGCCGCGAACGGGAGGTGAGACTGACCATATCCTGTTTGTTGTGCGTTGGGGTGGCCAACGTCACCCAGTGGTTGTGGGACAGCTTCATCCATGACGTCAGCTCTCCTCTGGCCTGGCCAGTGCTCACCATCTTCTTCGATGGCCAGGTTGGACAAGTGGTCGGGATAATGATGACGCCCTTCGTGCATCTCTACGAGCTGCACACTGCAATTCTCGCGTTTGAGATATTTGCGACTATTCGTCGTACCTCGACTTGATTAACCAGGAAAGTGTCGCAGCTACGGGCGGAGGGGAAGGGGGGGGGGGGCACGGGGGCACGATTGCTTTTTTAAAAATAATTATTACACTCGTCAAAACATGCAGGCAATATCTGAATGTGTGACGAGGCTAATCATTTAAGGGCAACTATTATTAAATACAACATATGATGTACATTCCACTTACATTATTTATAAGAATGCCACAAAGTGGTTGTTTTAATTAACGGTTCCTTAAACACATTTCTTTGGAATTGATAACCCTAAATGAAACAAAGTGAGTTATTTAGTTGTTCATTTTATTAAAAATTCATTCAATTTGTTCACACGAAATATTCATTAAAGGAATAGTACAGTTCTTGTGAAACTAAATTTAAGTTACTAAAACGTGTACATTTTTATAGGTTTTCCCGTCCATTTGTTATTCAATTTCATAAACTTTTACTGCAATTTCGTCCCGAGAAGCCTAATGTGTGCCAATGCCAACCTCTTACCCACATGTTTAGGGCGTGTATTTTCTTTGTGTGTGTGTGTGTTTTTTTTGTTATTACATGTGTTGATATGATGCCTGATCGTGCTGACATTTTAAACTTTTTACATTCTATAAATTTGCAAAATGTTTCTGAATTATTTTCTCCTTTACATGAGGTAAACGGCAATGATGGACCAGTGTAATCATATTTACACCTGAAGAGTATAATGAATTCATTCATAAATTATCTGATGATAACCCCTGATATGATGAGTTTTCTTGTGTACACATTAATTGTAGAAGTTTGAATAGTAATTTTGATGACATGAGATTGTTTTTAGATAGTGTTCAAAGGAAGTTTTCAATAATTGGTGTAACAGAGACATGGTTATCTGAATATGATTCATATTATTATATTGATGATTATACACTTTGTGTGAATGGTAGGGCAGAAGGTAAACGAGGTGGTGGGGTAGGTGTTTATGTAAAAAATGATTTTGAATTTTTTAGAAGATATGATTTAGATGTCAATAATTCGTGTATGGAATCTATTTTTGTAGAAATAAATAACCCACATAAAAATATTATTCTAGGTGTAATATATCGACCACCGACACATTCTGTTCAATCATTTATTCAGTTTGCAGATGACACCAGTGTGTTTATGTCCCATCCTCAATTTGATGTTTTGCAAAATGTATTTATTAATGAAGTTGCTAAATTGATTGAATGGTTGCAGGCTAATAAGTTAGTTTTAAATATTACCAAAACTAACTATATGATTTTTAAAAATAAATTTATAGATAAAGATGATATAATTATTAATATAAATGCATCAAGAATAATACGTGTTTTACATGTGAAATTCCTTGGTGTAATTATTGATGATTGTTTAACAAGGAAGGAACACACTGGAGTCGTCTGTAATAAAATCTCTAAACATATTGGGGTCATGAATAGGTTGAAGTCATATCCTAATGCTTTGTTATTATTATTATATAACACTCTCATAGTCCCATATTTTAATTATTGTATTCTTGCCTGGGCAAATTCTAGTGAACAAAATATGCAGAGATTGTTTAAATTACAAAAGAGGGCAGTAAGAATTATATCACATTCGTCATATAGGGCTCATACTATGCCAATATTTGTATTTATCTGTATTAAAAATATATGATATTTATTTACTACAAAGTGTAATACACATGTTTTTATGTAATAATAAAATGCTCCCTGTAACTTTATTAAGCTATTATGAGTTAAATAATGCCTTTCATAACTATAATACAAGAAATTCTACCCCAGATACGAACATCCTCGTATAAAAAATCAATTTTTTTCCAAGGACCAAAACTGTGGAATGATATGCCCTCATTTGTGAAGACAATTAGAACATTGAATGCTTTTAAGCTTTCGTATAAACGCTTGTTGCTAAGTAAATATTCTGTGCAATCATGAATTGTGTATGATATTTTACATTTTGCTGTATTTATATTTTGAATTTTTAAAACAATCAGCACGTCAGGTTTTGTGTTTGTGAATGTGTCGTGTGTGTGTGTGTGTGTGTGTGAGTATGTGTGAGCATCATGTTTGAATATATGGATATTTTATAACGTGCATTACATATATACCCCATCAAGACAAGGGGCTTTAATTATTGTATATTTACCTAGATGTATTGTTTGTATGTACGTTACTTTTCTTTACTGGGGTCGGTCTTACATAAGGCAATTACAGCCTTTCTACCGACTCCTTACACTTTATAATTTTGTCCGTATTTTGTATACTTTGTATGTAGAACTTGTATTCCTTGATTTTCTTTTGTTCTTACCTTGTCAATTTGTTGTTTTTATGAAGTGTTAAATAAACTGAACTTGAACTTGAACTTGAACAATTTCGTCTTTGGTCGATCAATGTCACAAAAAAGTCCACTCAATACAGTCGTATGTCACACATCGAATTTGAATTGTAATGGGTGACAAACGACTTAAATGAGTGGACTTCATGTATTCATTGATCGACCAAAGAAGAAATTGTAGTTGGCATTAGCACATTCCAGCCTCCTCGGGACGAAATTGAAGTATGACAAAAATTTGAAAATGGATGGGAAAAACCTATATTCAAAACTAACTGTTACAATTCAACCATACTTTAATGGTAGGGAGACATCTTAACGGCTGAGTTAGGAGGTTTTTTCCATTCAAATAACAACCGTTAACGCAAGAGGGCGCCCTTTGAACACCTGGAAGTTTGAACCTTTTTAAGCCAACAAATGAATGTGAGTTTTGTTTAAATACGGATTCAATAGAGAGATTATCAAAAACAATGTAAAAGCCACTTTGGTATATTTTCACCAATTTATAGGCTTTTAAAATAATTTCTTAAATTATCGAAAATATGTGGGCCCCACATTTGTTTTTGAATATTTCCGCAGTTTCTGAACCGATTTTGATTCGTAAAAATTAATGTTCTTTTACAAAATTACAATTAGTTTTTTTATTACGTCACAAATAAATTTCTTGAAGTGCCCTCTCAACCAAAAATATTTTTAAAATGTACCATCCCTTTAAATACATTTTTTTTAAATTTGTCATAATCATTTTGCTTATCTTAGTTTTTTCTTCATATTTATGCTTTTCAGTGATTTTTAATGTTTATAATTGTACATGTACAGTATGTATATATTTCTTGTGAATCTGTAGATATTTTTGACGCTATTAGCTTTAAATTGTTTTTCTTTCTTATTTAATTTAATTATGTTTTTTTTATTATAAGACAGGGCCATGTTGGTAGAGCAGTAGGTAATACTTAAAATGCATTTTGTTTGTGTTTAAAATTAATACACTCGTCAAACATTCAGGAAATATCTAAATGTGAGACTAGACTATAATTAGTTATAGGCAATTTGTATTAAATGCAGAAGATGATGATACGTCCACTTTGTATAATTTTTTCCAGGAACACTTTTAAATCCAAACAATTCAGTTAATTATAATATGTTTATAACGAAAGAGAAATTCGGAAACCAAACCATGTTACATAGGCTACTTCTATTGGCTATAATATATGTAAATATAACGAAGTATGTGATAACCGCTAGAGTTCTAAGTAAGTTTTGTGTTTGTTTACAATATTACTAGATTCATTTAAAGCAAAAAGACACAACTATTTTACCTTTAGGATCCTCAGTTATAATAGACTCTTCCACCTCGGCCTCAGTCGGACATGAGCCCAATGACCTCATCATCTCGCCCACTAGATCGGTTGATACGAGTCCATCGGTATCCCTGTCGTATAGGCCAAACGCTTCTTTGAATTCTGAAGAAGAAGACAAATACTACAACATTTGTACATTTTGTGGAAATTAATTATCGTCAATTAAAATGAACGAATCTGACTTTGGTGTGATACTGTTTGCGATTTTTTGTTTCATGTCACCCATCAAATCGTTTGAGACAGGTATATCTTTAACACTGTCGTATAGGCCAAACACAATCTTGAGTTATGGTCATAGTGTTTGATTATAAGCATTCCTTTAAACTTTAAGATCCCTAAATAAGTCTGATTTTGTGCAAGAGAAGAGTCATTGGGGAGCTTTAGCTTTAGCAAAATCTTCGTTGTTCTTCCTGCGACATGTTAAAAAGATCTACATTTCCCCACCAAATCGGCCGATTCAAACAAGTCTGTCATTACAAACAAAATGCTCCACCCCGTGCCGTTGGCAGGAAAGTCAGTGAAAAATAGTGGTTGGAAATACCGTATATTTTCAGCGTAGATTTGTAATTTGTCCTTTATGGTAACCAAAAGCTGACCCAGAGATTAACACAAAACGAGTCTACCTTAACAAATGCATACTTTACACCTCCTCTGTTTGGAGATCAATCGTGAACATCAATTAACAATTAACATAAACAATACACCCCCTGGAACATGTTGATGATTTCAAATCCATAACCGATGGCTGACTGATTGGGGAGGGGGCGTAATTTACTTGGGCACACAATATGTATTTCTTTATTCGTAAAGACTTAACATAAGACCAATATTTAATTTTTGGTTGGTCAAATTATTGGGGATACGTGCTCCCGTGCCCCCCCCCCCCCCCCCCCCCCCGTAACTACGCCCCTGTACATTATGCCCCCTTGTTTGTCAATATGTGGCTACGCCACTGGCGTTCCTTGGTTTTCACACCTCCACCATGACCATGAAATGGCTCGCAGACACAGTGCAAACATCGATATCTCGACAACTCGATAATGTTACCATGTAGCTAAAATCCGTTTACATTATTTTGTTTAGGCACGAGGCTGAGTAAATATGTGTTCTGTAACATAATGAGAATTAAAAACAAATAATAGACTGAATACAATATCCGAAGTAGCATGTATCTGTTTCAACCTTCACTCTGCTTGCTTTCTAGTTCAACGTTCTTTTTAGTTCATCGCCCAGACAAAGGAATATACATGTACTAGATCGGAAAGCTCGGAACGTCTAGACTTACATAAAAATGAAGATAATGAATTATCTTACAGATAGACCACCTGTCTATAACGACCAATTTTGTGTCTCCTTTGTGGGGTCGATAGACAGGTTTCGATACATACTAATGGCATGGCTTACCTGCGACCTGTCTGTCTGTTGGTTTAGCCTGCAGAAACAGAGAGAAAGAAGGAGAAAAATGTAATTTACTTGAAAGTACGCTGCATAGGTTAATGGTCATAGCCATTAGTCGATATTAGTGTTATTAGGGTATGGGTTACGCTGAGTTTGAGATTAGGTCTATTTCATTTTAACACGGTAATGTGTTGGTCTTCTGCAAGCTCGTATGAATAAAAACATAATTTCACATACAACATTATAATATAATGTTGTATACATACTATAGAAAACAACACAAATTGTTACAATCTGTTTGTTTTGTATAAAGTCTACTTTTTAAAATGTCGAGTTAGATATTTGTGTACCCCATAAACACGAACTCTCAACTACAACATTACATGATAATGATCAAGTTCTTGATAACACAGGCCGAATGTAATCCCATGACGTTATAGTATTATGAGAACCATAAATATGTCTCACATGAAACGGAATGCTATGTATTTAATGCTATGTATTTAAATTTTGTTTGGAAATGAAATAAACTAAACTGAAACTGAAACTGAAACTGAAGCTTATATTTCGATAACAAAATTTAATGAATACATAATATAAACTGAAAGGAACGTCATGAAAATAATTATATCAAGTATAATTATACATACATATTTGTTTGTATTAGTCATGCTATCCGATAATTTTCACCGGAACAGGCAACTTACATAGCACAAATTACAATTATTATACAGCTCATTATAATATCAAATGAAATATTTGAATATCAAATGAAATAATTGTCATGACAACTGTAAAATAACACACATGTTAAAACGATGAGTCATTATTTTCACACTATATGGCATCCACGCCCAGTTTGTTCAATTAAACGAATCAAAACCCACGTGTCAATATTGTTAATACCGGCATACCGGCGTTTTTTTCCCATTCCTATTCATAAAAATCGATCATGCGATGGAAATCTTTTTCTGATAGCCGTATTACCAATTGTATAACAATGTAAGTATACTGTAATGTCGTCACAATATAAATAACAGTGACGAGTTGTATGAAATAATTTGGAATAACATTTGGGATCTCCACCATGCGTGGGCATAATATGGTAAATGGTATTGACATAATTATAGGCGTCCTTCTAGTATAATGCGCCACAGGCAACGGGCCACTTCTAAAGTGAGATTCGGGCCACTAACATTTTACAAATTAATGCAATAATTTACTTGCGCGACTCAGTAATAAAAGAAACAAACCTTTTCTGACCCATTGACAACCATGTCGTATATATGATATGGATATTTATTTGTCGTATATCACTTTCTTTGCTTACTACCTTAAAGGGTTAATAGCCTTTTTATGACCATCCGTTCGCAGTTTCGGTCCATTAAATTACATATTAGAGTAGGCAGTATTTGCCGAGCAACAAAGATAGTCGTGTATAAATATTATAGCACTAAACTAATGTCTTTTAGTATATCATAAAAATAACAGTTATAATTATGATCGGCTTTTCCCTTCAGTTTATATTGTTTATATTGTACTACCAATTATACAATTCCATAATTTAGCGGCGTTGATGACATTTAGACTTAAAAGTGATATGACTATTATTATAATTATGATGTATACGTTTCCTTGTCTTGGTTACACCTCTATAGTTTGACAGCAAATGTAAACATTAAGCGGATTCATTGTGACAATCAAATTAGGTTATCATCAGTTCAAACAAAAATAATATGTTATCTCTTATAACAATCATGTTTAAAAGAGACAGCATGATATAATATCATTTTGTCGGATGAGAACTTTGGAGTTTGCACATAGCATCTTCAGTCTGATAACTGGATATCCGTAGAAGTTAACTTCGATCAACAACAGAAGATTGATAACAAACGCAGGTCAATCAAGTATACACTTAAAAATAAATGGTTCAAATCTGCACCCGGGTGCGATTCTGCACCCGGGTGCGATTCTGCACCCACAGTGGGGTCTGTATATACCCTATATGGCGTACACCCTTATTTAAAGGTGCTGACAGCAAATATGTACCCTTATGTCTTAGTGTGTAATATAGCTGTACAGTCATACCACATACAAAGGGGGAGGGGGGGGGGGGGGGGGTGGTAGGGGAAGAGTGAATGACTGGGAGGGGAAGTAGCCAGTACCCACACAAATAATGATAATTATGTTTTTCTCTATGATAGTGAAAATTTTTATTCATCCAGGAAAGAGTTCATAGAAACAAAACTAAATCTGTTCAACTGGACTTACTATTTTGGGAGTAGGACAGTTTCACAACCTATCCAGGTTGCTTCTTCAGCTAAACTGTTTTTCTCTGTTTATGATAAGGAAATGGGAGTATGCCCATTGACTCGTATGGTTAACGAAAGGGATAGTGGGGTGGGCCCCCATGCAAGACAAAGGGCGCGGGTGTAGTTAGAAATGTTCACAGGGGGATGTATGGGAACTACTGACCCCATGTTCACAGGGTAGGGAACTATTGTCACTACAGTGATTCAAAGCAACATTTATGATGGTTATGATAATTTTGTGGTAGCTTACAATTCATGTTTAACAAAGTACTAGAAGTTTGTATAGAAGTCAACTTTGAATAGAGCCCTTGTAATTAGTATTTACGTCTTTTGCACAATATCTCTTTTATATTCTCGTTTATTTCGAGTTAATTACGTTTATATTTTACAATACTTATTTCACAATCACAACCAGTCTGTTTAATGTATAATATTATTAGGATTATAACATTTTAGTAGTTTCAAAGTTTATATGAGAACCGTGTTTAAAAAAATCTTATTTGGGTTTTAATTGCAATTTTACATAATTATAGTACGTAAACTCTGCGAGTGAATATAACAATAGCGAATGCGTCATGATTATCGCGAAACGGACTCTGTCCTTTTAACTAATCCATATAAAGATAGGAACAGACGGAACATCACATTAAATATAAGTGTTCCAGGCAATTTAGTCATGTTAAATCATAATGCATAGGCACAATAACATCATACTTTAATATCTTATTCTTCTTAAGTTATGCTATATACAACAAGAATCTTCAAAGTTCTTAAAAATATAAAATGTGTATAATATATTACACTGGGTTGACCCACTTTAATACCTTTGCCATGGTACTGTAGTAATAAGTTTGATAGATTAGCCACAAATGTAAACATATTTCTACCTATACTATATCTATAGTTATAATCCGGGGTTATAATGAAGCATGCAGTTAGCCCCTTAACTTACAGGGGTGGGGTTGACCAATGCGATTTATTCGACATAATAATCAATATATAATATCTTGAACCTAAAATACAATACTCTTTGCAACGAGATTTTAGCACTGAATATATTTACAAAACATATATGTTGCCTACTTACCATATTCTTCTTCTGAAGTTAGTATATTATACAGTATAACCCAAGAAGCTGTCAATTTCTTCAGAATAAATATAATATATATATATTGCACCTCGGATCCTATTGCACCGGCATGGGCTGGGTTGTACTGTCCTGTACTATTAGTATACTTTGAATGGGACTGCCACTACCGTATAACGTGGATTCCTCTTTTTATTATTATAAAAAGGCGTTATTATGCGGAACAAACCCAGCCCAAATATACGTCACAATACGTTTTATTGACTGGTTCTGATTGAAAGGACCGGGACGTGAGAATAGCACGTCTGTTTGTCTATAGCACATTTCAATGACGAATGGCGCACAGAATGTAATATGCTTCAATAAGCATGAGAACTTCCCTTTTTTGCAAGCCTGGACAGAATGAGATATTTAGGGAGAGAGGGGAAAAGAGGGAGAGATATAGAGAGAGATAAAGAATTGGAGGAGAGGGGGGGGGGGGGGGGGGGGAGAGGAAGGGAGAGAGAAAGGGGAGAGAGTATGTTGGCTCCAGATTGAGAGAGATTGGGGAAGAGAGTGATGCCAACAAGAGTGGGGTTGGGGGGAGGGGGGGGGGGGATAAGGGGGATATCATTAGTAGATAGCTATTATAGAAAGAGAGAGGAAGCTAAAGAGCATGATGACAAATCGGTGATTCGAGAAATATGTAGTTGGAGAGATAGAACTTATAGAGAAAGAGAAGACACTTTTTTTGTTGGGGGGGGGGGGGGGGTAGAGAGGGAGGCTTCAGAGAGAGGGAGAGGGGCAAAATCATAATACAATATAATGGGAGAGAAATATAATATACACGTCCAGAAAAAGAGAGAGGAGGGGGGGGGGGGGGGGATGGGAAGAAAGGGAGAGAGGAGAGAAAGGATGGGACAATAGAGATATAATTATATGTGTCAATTTAAAGGACACTTCGCTTCCTGCAAGGTACAATAGTTGCAAAGCATCGAACAATGGAATAGGAAATCAGTGGCAATATTTGTCCTGTTAGTTCCTTATTTATGAACTGATAACGTGTTGACCTTCGGTTTGTTCATCTACTCTATATATTTTTCAACACAGTACCTTTATATAGACATACGACTGCATTATTAGTCTGAATACAATGAGAACAACATACAATAAATTACAATTTCTGGTATTTATAATTTATCACGAATCACTGTTCATAAAATATTATATGAGCTTCTTTAGGAAACATAGCACTAAACATTGACTTGTGTTCATTTTTATTTTGTATTATTAAAACAAAATAATGACATAAGCTTGATGGGCGGGTATTACTTCAAAGACCTCCACAATTCAACTTTTATTTATTTATTTATTTATTTATTCTCTACTCATGGGATGGATTGCCCTTGTCAGCTACAAACTGTTTTCAAAGGGGTCCAGGCCAAGATAAAAACATATATACAATCATAATAATACATGGGAAACAACAAGGAAATACACAACAAGTATAATCAATGCAATGTAAAAGAGACTAAATAACTAAATCTACAACAACATAAATCGGGCACAATCTAAACAAAAATAAACAAACAAAGAACTACTAGTACAAACACATTTCAAGAAAACATTCGTTTACATGTGATACGTGATGACACGCATCTTCTTGTACTGTGTTTATAATTCAGTTTCTATATTTGCCCCACTCACCTTTTATGTTAAATTGTTCCATTTTGGTGGTATTCAAACGCAATCCTAATGGAAATGATCAAATGTAACTACCCCATCATGTGCTCGATTGTGGTAATATTGGCTTCAGTGCAACAGTACGAACGTGTGTACGTTTTCCATGTTTAAAATAATACACATAATTATGATTGATCGAAAACGGTATAATACCATTATAGCACAACGGAAAATATCAAAGCCAACGTGTAATAAACCAGACAAGATGCTCAATCTATTCTGAAAATCCACTGGCATACTCTACTTGCGGCGTATATTGTTGTTAGTTCTTATAATGACCCCATATTTGGTGGGGTCGGGAGGGGGGATGAGTTGGCACGGATAACCATGTATACCATGTCTATAATTACGTGCCAAAAATTCGAATGGATGTATCCATTTCTAATGAAAAAGTTGTGTAAACTATGTGTTCCGTTTTGGAGGGTGGTTAAGTAAATGTGGGTAGCCTATGTGATGGAAGGAAGGGGTATATTTTGCATCCCCTGTTTCCTGATTTACCACTCTGTACTACACGTATTAACTGGAACATGAATCTGCTCAGAGGTTAAATCCACAGGGAATAACACAATCATGACAATGAACAGGACAATGAACGATGGTTGTCTATGGAAACGGCTTTCATGGTGGAAGTAAATTAACCGGTTACGTCCTAGATTTCACAATTCCAATTACCATAATACAGGGTGGCCCAGAAAGGATGCAACACCTACGATCGTTAATTTCATCAACACCATCGACCAAATGTCATTGTTTTTCCAACAAAATGATACCACGAGCATTGATTTTGGGTAAGGCGTTTGGATCCTAGGGCCATATTTCTGAGGCAATGTCGTTTCCTAAATTTGCTACTTTTTCGTCTCCAGCGATCGTCTGAACACTGAGACATTCTCGCCCCACGGCCTGCCATAGAATTAGCTGCACAGAAGAACCGCATGACTGCTCTCCCTTTGATAAGGAAGACAATGTGAGCCATTCTTCTGTACAGCTAATTCTACGGCAGGCCGTGGGGCGAGAATGTCTCAGTGTTCCGAGGATCGCTGGAGACGAAAAAGTAGCAAATTTAGGAAACGACATTGCCTCAGAAAAATGGCCCTAGGATCCAAACGCCTTACCCAAAATCAATGCTCATGGTATCATTTTGTTGGAAAAAGAATGTTCTACCCCATCAAACAAAAAACAATGACATTTGGTGGATGTGTGTGTGTGTGTGTGTGTGTGTGAGTATGCGTGTGTGCGTGTGTGTGTGTGTGTGTGTGTGTGTGTGTGTGTGTGTGTGTGTGTGTGTGTGTGTGTGTGTGTGTGTGTGTGTGTGTGTGTGTGTGTGTGTGTGTGTGTGTGTGTGTGTGTGTGCGTGTGTGTGTGTGTGTGTGTGTTCTCACGCCGGCATTCGTGTGGGGTCTCGTGTGGGTACAAATATATACTTGTGGGGTATATTTTCCTTGTGGGGAATAAATCATGGCCCCACTAAGGAATAGCCTTAAATCGAGTTAACAACGAGTTATGTGACAAAATCTTGTGACTGTGCCCCATAAGTGATACTTGAGGATTTTTTTTTTCTAGACACACCCCTACCCTCCCATGCACTCAGAAGGTTGCCTTTTTTCGTTGCAAAGATTTTGTGAAAAAAAAACAGTTTGTAGTAGCACTCCTTCAGCCTGTAGTAGCACAAGTACCCCACAAGTTGGGTGCCCACAAGTATGCCCGGGTAAGTATATATATGTGTGTGTGTGTGTGTGTGTGTGTGTGTTCTCACGCCGGCATTCTTGTGGGGTCTCGTGTGGGTACAATAATATACTTGTGGGCAGTGGCGTACCCAGGATTTTTTAACGGGGGGATTTTATCTTCAGAAACATTTTCTGTCAGCGGAGGGGGGGGGGGGGGGGGGGGTAGTCGTAGCCAGGAAATTTTAAGGGTGGGGGGGGGGGAACGTTGTTAGTAATGTTTGTAGTTCATATTCTCTCTCTCTCTCTTTTATTTTTATATTTTTCCTATCACCCTATTTTTCTTAACACCCTTTCCCCCTACATAGAACCTTATTTTTCCTCTGCTTTTCTCTGTTTGTTGTTTTTCTTGTTCCATTTTCCATGTGTCTTTTCCTCTCCATCCTTTTGTATATATTTTCCTCCTCTTCTTTTCAAATTTCAAGCTAACCCTTTTGTAAAAATCTTTCCCAGGTTTCCCATGTTTAATAATTTTTAGTCTTATGAGGTAGTTTTACATTAAAAATGTTTCAAAGTAATTAAAACATTGATGTATTATATTTTCTGGGGACATTGCTCTTACAAGCCCAGCTTCTTTAAGGTCTCCTCTTTCTTTCATGACTTGTTTAGAAAAACCCATTTGGGTTGTATATTGACTGAATATTGCACTTCAAATGTTTTGCTAATGCTGTTTGTTCTATTATTCTATGTACAAATGTTTTTGGGAAAGAAAGAAATAAAATGAACATTGGACCTTGAACCTAAAACAGTGAAACCCCTAGGCAGTTCAGCAGTTGACTTACTTGTATTATATTTGAACCCATCATATCATTATAAGGAATATCTATAAATGATAATGGTTCTGTTATTATACCCGGCTGCCACGTATAGCATTTGACATAGCCCCGGGGACGTAGCACTTTCTTGATCAAAAAAAGGGGGGGGGGGGAGGGGGTAATTATTTCATACATTATTATGTCGTACGTTGGGTTGGAGCAGACCTGATTGATCAACACCATTGAAGTATATAATAACACTACCTAGTGGAGTATGATCAACGCCCTCTGGGTTGGAATTGAACGTTGCAACATTACTGTTTCCGGGTTAGTGGAACTTCCCCGCCGGCATGTTTTATTAATGAATATCTAATAGCATCGCGGAATGATCTCCCATAATATTGTGGTTTGTTAACTGTCAGACGGAATCAATATTATACTGTTTTTGACATAATTATTGACATTTAATGCATTTATAGTTCAGACCTATATATGTATTATATTTTGCACATCTTGTTGGCCTACATCGTCTGTTTTAATTAATGTCTAATCACTGTATAATATAGCAATACTATTGAATGTACTGCATGCTGTATAGGTGTTAAGCTTACGGAATGCTGTAGACAAACAATTGTGCATAATACATGTACTATCGAGTTGTAGTAACAAGGTTCATAATACATTTTCAGTATACATATGCCACAAAGGTCTTCATCAAATAATAAGCC
>JBAMJV010007088.1:0-57093 GCA_037951105.1 Echinarachnius parma | reverse complement strand
TTTCTCCTTGCTGCAAGGACAAAACGAAAGAGAAAAATAAATTTAGCTTGCACAATCACAAAAATATGACAAATAAGGGAAAAGTACAAGAGAATGACATTAAAGATCTTGGGGGGCCGATGATCTGATTAGATTTTGGGGTCATGAGGTCAAAGGTTAAAGGTCACAGAGCTCATTATATATGCAAAAATAGCTCGTGATCGCATTCTCTAATTTGCATATTTATGAATATGATTGGTTTTTGGTAGTTTAATCCATTCATGAGCAAAAAGTACAGGATTTTATGTTTCAATCATGTTCTACATATGTATTAAAGATATTTAATCTTTGTTGCCACCTTGGCAACAATCAGCAATGCATATACTTAGCATAATTAGGTTTTTCACCTAATTTGCATATTCCCAGAAATCAAGTATAATCGTATATATTGTGAACCCGAAAACTAGAAATTACGAGTAATACCTCTTTTCCAAGGTTTTTTGGGGCAACAAATCCATTTCTGATACTTAATTTAACACAAAACCATGGCAACCCACATAAATCCAAGATGGCCGCCTTTGGCTTTTGTAAGGAGAGAATGTTATTAGTCTGTTTGATCGCATTTATTTTATAAATGTATTATTTTTTACTATTAAAACCAAACTTAATTGTGAGTCCAGTATTCTAGTTGCCTATTCCAATGATTGAAATAAAAAAAAAGATCATGCCAAGCTTTTATAACCAAAAGAAGGAATACATGTATCCTAGCTCGACTAATTTTGGGATCGGCCATCTTGGTTTTATATGGGTTGCCATGGAGATATGTCGAATTAAGTATCATAAATGGATTTGTTACCCCACAAAACCTTGGAAAAGTGGTATTACTCGTAATTTTTAGTTTTCGGGTTCACAATATATACGATTTTACTTGATTTATGGGGATATGCAAATTAGGTGAAAAACCTAATTATGCTAATTATATGCATTGCTGATTGTTGCCAAGGTGGCAACAAAGGTGAAATATCTTTAATACATATATGTAGAACATGATTGAACTAGATGGATCTTCGACTGCGCGCAGTAGAAAATTATGCCTCCGCTGTCACGCGATTTTTAATATCAAGCCCAAATTAACATGCACTGAATTAACTTTTTTTTATTTTTCATATATTTTGAGTCCTGTGACCTTGACCATATGACCCCAAAATTTGATGGCTACATTGGCTCCCTATAAAGAAACATTCAGGTACCAAGTTTGATTGAAATATGACATTTAGTTCTTGAGATTTTGCCATGCCATTACAAGATTTTTTGCATGTATAATGAGTCCTGTGACCTTGACCTCAACCTCATGACCCCAACATGTTATGGCTACGTTGACTCTTTATGATACATTCAGGTACCAAGTTTGATTGAAATCTGACATTCAGTTCTTGAAATTTTGCCGTTACAAGCCATTTTCGCATATATATTGAGTCCTGTGACCTTGACCTTTGACCTCACGACCCCCCAAATCTAATCAGATCATTGCCACCCCTATATGTACACTCATACCAAGTTTAAAATTGATCCGTCAACCGGTTCTTGAGATTTCGCGAGAACGAGGCATTTTTGCACTTATATTGAGACCTGTGACCTTGACCTTTGACCTCACAAACCCCAAAATCTATTCAGATCATTGCCACCCCAATATGTACACTCATACCAAGTTTGAAATTGATCAGTCAACTGGTTCTTGAGATATCGCGAGAACGAGGCATTTTTGCATATATATTGAGTCAGGTGACCTTGACCTTTGATCTCATGACCCCTAAAATCTAATCAGATCATTGTCACCCCAATATGTACGCTCATACCAAGTTTGACATTGATCCGTCAACCGGTTCGTGAGATATCGCGAGAACGAAAACGGGACGTACGGACGGACGGACGGACAACCCGAAAACATAATGCCTCCGGCCACTTCGTTGGCGGAGGCATAAAAATAATATCCTGTACTTTTTGTTTATTAATGGCCTCATCCACCAAAAACCAATCATATTCATAAATATGCAAATTAGGGGCAGCCATATTGGATTTCAGGGTGTTGCCCATATGGCACACGCAAATAAGCATCGGAAATGGATTCCTTACCCCAAAACACCTTTAAATAATAGTTTTCATTATGTTTGCTCTATTCCTAGATAGGAAATGACCTCTGACCTTATTTCAGAAATATGCAAATTAGCTCATTATCTTTATAATGCTTATATAATGCTTATAAACAAAATTGCTCAATGTTGCCGAGGTGGCAACAAAGCTGAATTTTCTCTATAAACCATTTAGCCATTTTGCCAAGCTGCCTAGCACAATTTATTGGTCTTTTTTTCACATTTTGGGGCAAGTCGAATTCCCAACTGCCAAGTAAATATTTTATTTCGGGCAAGTAATTTGGGGGCACGCAAATATCTGGGGGGGGGGGGGGGGGGCAAACCGCATGTATTTCTTTATTTTGTAAAAAATGTAACCCTGATGTTTTCTATTGTTTTCTCAAAGTATTGGGGGGAGGGTCCATGTGCCCACCATAGCAACGTAACTGTGTATTTATAAAGACCATTCTCAGTCTCTGTTGGGTAGTCATTCTAGACAGGTTTGATTGCTATACCAAACAAAACATGTCAAGATGTATTACAGTTTACGTAGCAACTGCTGGAATGCTCGCATGGAGTGGAGAGAGTGCACAATAAGTGCTAGATTCAATTTCAGGTGTGTATGCAATGGCCGAGTTAAAGATAATATTAGGTGCAGGTCCCTCTGGGAGAACAGTGCAAAAAAGCACTGAAGAAGCTAACCTGGAAAAATTAAACTGTCTTTATATATATATAAAGTTACCTCTGTTATCTCGTGGGATGTGATCTCCTTCCTGACGCTGCGAGTAGCCATCAGCTGTAAAATAATAGAAAGAAGATAATTAATCAATAAATAATATTGCAAGTGCTCAACAATTGGCTAATGCAAGGCTCAACACTATCACCGACCCACTGTAACCCCAGGTCAGTAAAATGTTCACTTCAGGTCAGCAAAAATGTATGAAAGTCATATTTTGCTGATTGGGCAAATAGATTATCGAAACTGACGATGAAAGAATGAGAAAATATAAAATTGTATACTCTATGTCAAGCCTCGGCAATAATCACAGCTTCGATTAGTAAAGAAATGTACCGTATTTGCTGGTGTATTAACCGCACCTTTTAAAAAAAAAAAAAAAAAAAAAAAAGGGAGGCGGTTAATACACGACCGTATTAACCACACTTTAAAAAAAAAAAAAAAAAAAATTTTAATTTTATTTTAGGGGTGCGGTTAATACACCGGAGCGGTTAATACACCGACAAATACGGTAGTTGTTTGAGCAGTGAACAGACTTCTATTGATTTTCTTTTGTCTAGATATCAAAGCAATTCTGCTTTGCCAATTTGTTGAATCATCATCATCATCATCGGTAGAGACATGCCCACCCTACGGATGTTCTATGTAATTGCATAGAGCAACCGTTCTCTTTAGTCATGCCGCGGGCACGTCTTGGTAGAGAAACCCATAATCACTGTCATCATCATCACTATCACTATCATCATAATCATCACCATCATAATCACTGTCTACATCATTACCTCGCCATTGGCATCCACCAGATTGGTCTCGGTGGAGTCCCCGGAGCCCCAGCTGCTGGTGTTCTTGAAGACAATGTCCGAGGGTGGGCTGTGAACCTTGCTGCTGCTCCCCGACGCCCACACAGTAACCTCCTGGCCTGCTTTCAGTACATACTTGGGCGTGAACTTGTAGGCGACCTCATCACCCCCATCCACACTTCGCTTCAGCTGCCAGCCGCCCATGGCTTGATCCTAGACAGAGAACCACGAGGGAAGATGAGTACCAATGCTTGATTAAGATGCAAACAAACCCCAACTAAACAGATTGTTAAGGAATAATTTTTAAGAACTGTACCTTCCTAATTTTCTTAACTTTCTCAACTAAACCTTACACAAAAAGTAAGCCCCCCCCCCTCATAAACAACTCCTCATAATATCATAACCGATAATTGCAACAAAGATATGTGACCCGTCACAGCCAGAAGAAACAGAAGTCGGATAAATAATGTTCTGGATTTTTATCTAGTTTGGATCAGCATTATCTAAGCTTTAATATGATATAAAAGTTGTATTATAGTGATTCTGCAACGCGGAGTTATTGATGTTTTTCTAAGGGCAATTTCCAACGGTCTGGAAATAAAATGCAGAGAAAATCCCTCAAGAAGTTTTACATCCGTTTCGAGAGCGAAATTAGCTTTCTAATCAGGCCATACTTGAACCAGTTGCATGAATAGAATGTGGTAGCAACCTTTATCCAATTTTCTTGAAAACTTGCATATCAGTACATATGTATGATTTACACCTTCCCTCCAAAAATTGTTGAATATAATCCATGCTTTGTAGAGATATGTAAAGATTTGATCGAAATTTAAGTGATTTTGGAATGACAAACTTGGATTCAAGTACACACCGAGCACGGGATACAAAAGCGAGCACTTTTACCTAACAAAAGGGGGTCCGCTCCCCCGTGGACATGCTCTCATTATTGTTCAACTAATCGATATTGACAGGTAGTGCAGCCACCAGGCACAAAGGGGTTGTTAAGAGGCGGAGCTTAATATCGATCACTTTTGGGAGCGAAGAATTTTGGAAAGCAAACTTTTCAAACCTTCTAAAAACATGCTTCAAAACTTTCCTTAATTTTCACCTTTCCACTTAATATTTGTACTGGAGATTGTGCTTACTGGTAGAACAAATATCAGGGAAAGGCCTGAACTAATAATATTTTTTTCGACATTTTAATGCAATTTCAAATCAATCGTGATTTCTGAGGTTTGAACTCGCGCGACTTTTGGCTCCTCTGATAAAGACGGGACACATATCGTCTTACCAAAATATTATTACAGTTGTGTGAAAATCAGAGTGACTTGACTACGGATTAAAGACAAAATGACCCAGTTTTCAAAAGTCACAAGAATTTGAGCATGCCTGTACATTGTTTGTGAAACAATGCTGTTTTAAATTCCATCCATTTTAATTTTTAATGGCACATGTGATTAAATGCATTAATTTCAATGTAAAACAGTGCAATTTGAAATGTCTCTATACTCAATTAATTGCAGTAATGATATTACCGTTTCTCTTTAATTTGAGCTAACTCAACCTTGAAGAAATGGTTTTCTTTTATTTTGACACTTAAAAAAAAAAACTATGCTAGAATATACGGATATTGGTTATGATATTATGCGCAGTTGATTATGGGGGGGGAACTTACTTTTTGTGTTAGGTTTATAAGAGAAACTGTCTATGTTCAATTTTGGACTTCAGATAGGAACCATTGCTTGATCTTAAAAGGCAGGAAGTCATTCCCAACACCAGGAAAACAAGTACAAAAATGAGACCTTCCTTTTTGTCTAATTTCAGTTAATATCACCTGAAAATAGTCCATACATTTTCTCAATGGTAATTCATTAAGGTAACTTAATTTGTTTTGCTCAGAATCTAAAAAATAGTTGTTTTTTTTACGGACAGGTAGGACTACGCCGTGTTTACAAACAAAGCATTTACGTCAAACCACCATGGCAAAGCTATAGTGGTCATGAAAAATATGTTGTGAAAATAAATTAACGAAAATATTTACACATTGTTTTGAATCTCTCCGACAGGGATTCTAGCAGTATTATCGTAAATTGCCTCGATAAAGGGAAAACAAGCGCTCGCATTCAGAGCCGGACTGGTCTCAGCCAGGTCGTGACAAATTACACAAACTGGAACGCTTTTGGGATTTCATCAGTGACGCGTGCCATAGGAAAGCAGACAAATAGTAGGCGGCTTCTTTATTTAATCCCACACGAAGATAGAAGCCTTTGACTTCTCTCTAAGCCCACAGTAAACTCACAGTATCGGATGCGTTGTGAAGCTTGACAAAGTTGCCCTCTGCATCACTCTCTGTGATGGCAACGACTCCACTGGAGGTGTTACTCTGCACCACGCTGGATTCGTCCTCCACACGGCGACGCTTTGCGGGGCGGTCACGGCCTGCAGACTTGGTCTTGCGCGGCGGTGTGTTGATCTTTAGTCTACAGGGAAACAATTTTTGAATTTTAAATATTTTTTATAAGACACAAGATTCAGTTTTTTGCTTTATTCGTCAAAAAGAAGGAAAAAAAAGGATTTTGGGTTCAGAATACACATGATGCAAAAGACCTAATGAAAGCTGAACGAAATTTTGGGGTAACTTCTGAAATGAAGACTGTGAAATATTACTTTTCATCCCAACAACATGAAAGAATATCATACATTTTCTGTGAATGTAAAGAGCTAAAAAAAAACTGTTAGCAATCAAATGTTTAAAATAATTTAGTCATAGTGCATAATAGGAGCATGAGGTGGGCAGCGGCACTAAGTAATCAAGTGTGTATTTACATATGTGCCTATCCCCACGGTCTGTCTATAGACTACAGAATGTTGGTGCAATACCAGCAAAGGTCCCCACATACTTTATATATTTAAGTAAAATATATATATGAATAAGTTATGTGACTTTATGCGGTCGTAACGTGCGGGACCAGAAAATCCCACGCGTTATGACGGCATAAAGTCGCATAAGTTATTAATGCATGGGGTTTTTTTTTTTTGCATTTGATAAAATTGCTCCAAAGAATCTAATATGTAATAACAAATAACGGTATTTCAATATTACTTATAAGAGTTAGCTCTCTTATTCACTCTGATGTCACACGCGTTACAGCTACAAAATAGCTTGGACTTACCCTATAAATTAGCCCTGTGACCTTTTGACCCCATGACCCCAAACATGATAAGTTCATCAGGTCCTCAAGACATGTACCAAGTTTGATGGTAATTTTGGTTCTTGTGATAACTTACAACTTACAACCTGAATCCATATACCTCCTGCCACTTTGTTGTGGAGGCAAACAAAGTTCTTAACTTCCGTTTCGTACCCAGCCGGTTTAATCCTATATAATTATACTGGATGTCCAATTAATGGCAAAATGTCTCGGCAAAAAAATAACACAATAAATAAATTAATATTTTCCATTTTTCAAAATCTGTCCTCGGAATTAAGAAGATCTCTTTCTATAAAGGGACATTCCCTCTTTGCAAGCCAAATTTTAAAAGTTGCGAGGTTATTGTCTTATCTGAAAGAAAATGTCATTTAATAGCATGCCTGAAAAAATTAGGGCTTGAAATCTCTTTTTCGTTTTCGTGTGCATTATATGTATATTCACCCAGTGAGGAAGTTCGTACACGGATTCCATGAAGTACCACAACGCTATGCCTGACCCCTCCGTGACCCGCGCTAGCTACGTGACACGCGCACAAATTAGAATAGCATGACCGCACACTAGACAAAATAACCAAACCTCGCTTAAACTGACTACATGTAATTACATATTCTCCATTTTTGAGATTTTTTTTCTGTGACATACCTTTACAAATGTCGGCTTCACAATACCTTTACAAGAATAAGTACAATATAGTTCTAATATTATGCTAAATCAGTTAAACTCGTTTATTGACCGATATATAGTCTGATGGAGGGACGCATTCGTCTTTCATTCGTAGAATCCAAATTATAGGGCTGTTCGATCTGATTTTGTTGGTGTGTGTTTCATTCATCCCCATCCTTCAACTGGAAACTGTTCAGACGTTTTGTAAAAGAGGGACTGTCCCTTTAAAGGCTTCAGCAGAAAAACAAAATTCTGATCAGAGTGTTTCCATACTACTTTATCCACAATATTCCAAGGACATTTGTCCCATAGAAGACAGCGAGAAAATAACAACTTTCGTAAGTGTCTTCGCTTTCATGTATTTGCCAAACATCTTATTAGTAAGAGATTAGGTTGATTCTGTCTAAGAAGCAGTGACAAAAAGATTACAAGTCTGAAATATTAGAATTCATTAGCTGGATGATTTCTCTGAATTTACTTTATAAATATCAGCAGATTTATTATCGTTAATGAAAGATTGATGAAACTGCAGCATTATGTCAGCAAATTTATCTTTGTTAGTGAACGATTAAAGAAACTGTGGCTTAATATCAGCAGATAAGTGGTCTTGTTAGTGAATGATTGAGGAAACTGTGGTTTTAGGAGGCAGAGATTTTGATACACAATTAAAAAACAAGATTACAGACCGATTAGGTTTTGCTATTTTTAAAGTCTACAAGATAACAAGACTTAATAACTTACAAGAGCATAATAACCAAAAGCTGAATTGTTCATCCATGATAATCCAAGGGGATTTATTTGACACCAACAAATGTAACATATTGTTTACAGTGAAACAATGGAAAAGGAACGAATGGGCTTAGAATGATATCAAGTTTTTAAAGAGTATAATATAACTTTATCCAAATGAGGATTTTAACCCAGGACCTCCTGTGCATGAGATGGTTGTTCTCCCCACTATGCCAGAAAGCCTAGTCCGAAAAAAAGAGGAAAATATAACAGACACATACCAAGTTTTGTTCATAAGAACGGTAAGGCAAACCGCAAAAATACATAATGAAAGCATTTATAAGGCAATTCATTTTGTTATGACCAGTATTAACCAGTTCAAACCAGTTGACACCAGTTCAGGTCAGTTGGCACTACACCAGTACAACCAACTCTAGCCAGTCCAGGTCAGTTGGCACTGGCCCAGTACAACCAATACAAGCCAGTTCAGATCAGTTGGCACTGGACCAGTACAACAAATTCAAGCCAGTCCAGGTCAGTTGGCACTGGACCTGTACAACCAATTCAAGCCAGTACATTACAAGCTACCCACCTAGCCACTTAACCGTGGAGCAGCTTGTGGTAGACAGGGATTTGCTTATGAATATGTTTTATACCAAGCCTACAAATAGCCTACAATAATTCAAAGTCTATATTGGAATTTAACTTCAACTTAGATCTTTGTGAAACACCCCAGGTCAGTTGGCACTAGACCGGGACAACCAATTCTAGCCAGTTCAGGTCAGTTCTTGCTGGCACTAGCACAACCAATTCAAGCCAGTTCAAATCAGTACTACCCACCTAGTCTCCTCTCCCTCGAGCAGCTTGCGGTAGACGGTGATCTCCTGGTCGAGGGTGAGCTTGATGTTGAGGAGGTCGTCGTAGTCCTTGAGCTGGTCGGCGATGGCGTCGCGTAGCTGCTGGAGCTCGTTGTCGCGTAGATTGAGCGCCTCTTGGTGGGAGTCTTCCTCACGTCGTAGCTGCTCCTCTAAGTCCTTGATGCGCGCGATCAGTGCGTCGTTCTGCCAATTACAAAATAGGATTCATAAATGATATCTCATTTTATTGTTGTGTTAGTGTAAGATTATGGGAACTGTGGCTTCAGGAGGTAGACATTTTGACATGATAAGATTATTAAGATCGAGCGCCTCGCGGTGTGAGTCCTCCTCACGGTAAAACTGCTCCGCAAAGTCCTTGATGCGCGTGATTAGTGCGTCAGTTTGCCAATTGATATTGCCAATTGCAATCCCGAAAGCCCTTTTCCACAGTGGCACAGAATAGAGATTTATCAAGTCAGAATTAATTGGCCCCAAAAAAGGAGAACATTACAAATTCTTTTAAAATTTGGTTGCAGTTGGGCACGTAAAATGTAATTTACAACGTTTAGTGGCCTGTAGCTTGGCGGCCCCGGGCCATTGTTAATTACGAGTCCTGCCCAGGCCAACCAGGTTCCCATCTATAGGCAATGGGTTAAATGAAATCTAGAATTTATAGAAAAGAAAATGGCTTGATAAAAGAAATTCTCTTTACAAAGCACATACAAGGATGTCATTAAATTACCATCTTAAACTCTGGATAAAACACATAGAACGAGACAAATCTAGCTTTCATAACAGCATATTGTTTTTAATAAGTGCAGTTTTAAGATTTGAATCGCTCCAATTATTGTTAAAAAGATTTTTGGTAACATTTAGCTTTATCAATAATTTGTGACATTTTTAATTCTCTAGATAGTTCAGGAACTTGCATATTTTGTTATGGAACCTTGTTCACATATCAGTATGTCTGCAATCAGCAGTTTTTACTTTTTTTTAAAAATCCTGTAGTGGTGAAAGTTTCAGTTTTAAGATGGAACTATTTTTTGCTTTTTCAATGTTCTGTTATTTGTCTATGTTGCATCATAGCAGACATCTCTTTTACACAACAATGATCTTAAATGATAAAAGCACTTCAATCTGTTCTCTTATCCATGAAATTTTCTAAGAACCAATAAGTGCTTTTTACTGACAGTTTGAAAATAGTTTTCAGTATTAATGTTTTAACCATTGTCAAAAAAACATCTGATTGACATATTTTTTATCATCAACACATGCTTCAATTGCTTGTAGGAATATAAAAATAGTTTGAAGTATGAAATATGTTGTAATCTTGCACAATTCTATCAAGTTGAAAATGTTTTTCTCTAGCTAAAAGTAATCCATTAACTTTGTACAATTTCTACCAAAATCACTTGAAGCTTTCCCACTTCTCTTGTACCTTGTGGTTTGGCTTATGGTTACAGAAGAAATGGGTTCTGATTTTTCAAAATGTCTCCATAATCATGGATATAAGATTGAATTGTGAGCATCTATAGACAGGTTTCCGACCGTAGTTCAGAGTATCTGAATTTTACTCAATTGTCCAGAGTATCCGAATTCGGATACTTCAAGCAAAACATCGGGATCAGATCAGACATCGATTTTTGTTATTAGAAAACAGTCAATAATAAGCGAAACAGTCATCAACGAATTACAGCCTTCAAGATTGTAATATTGCCGCACCTGAGCTCTGAGTGTAGTAACCTCCGAGTTGAGACCGTCGACGGTTGTGCGCAGCTTGCGGATTTCATCCTGGGACGTTACGGCAGCATTCCTGTGACGCTCAGCCAGGTTCTTCAAGTCAGCAAGCTGCAGAGAGAGAGAGAGAGAGACAGAGAGAGGTGGTTGCCATCGTTTGAACCTCTTTTGTGCAAACCTTCAAGTTTTATTTTAAATCTTTTGATCTCAAATCAGATGAATTGGTCACGATTGTAATATAATGTGAATATCAATCGTTTGAATATGTAATTCGCTTGCAATGAAAACCTTCAAAGTTTCATATAAATCTTTTGATCTCTCTGTGTATGGTGACAACTTCAAACACTCATTTTGCTTGCCATGCAAACTAACAAGTCTTATTTCAATTAATCTTTGATCTCCAATTATTCTGCCAGACAATTTTGAAACAATTATCTTTAGATGAGAATATACTTGAATTCGTCTGATGAGTTGAGATCATGACTATTTTTTGTTCTTTTTGGTGCAAAAAAATGAAGCCCTTCTTTCCTTTACAAAGTACTTATAAAGCTAAACAGGAGCTTTGGTAATGTCACAGAAAATGTGTATTATGACCTATATTCCTGGAATTCATTATGATTATAAGAAACAAATTGGACAGAAAAACCTTGTTTAATACAACATGTACGTAAGTAGACATTATGTCTACGTCTAAGTCATTGCCTAATTAATCAATTTTATTTTGTGAGTTTATATTTATATATTATATTTTGTAATGTGATGTAATATGTATTTTTTTCACTAGGGGTCACTCTGCCTTCTCAAGCCTTTGGCTTGTAGATCTATGTGACCCCAATACACTTTCTTTTATATTTTGCATATTACTTTGTAATGTTTTTAATGGCAAATTTATTAATAAATGTTAAATTCAAAGTTAAATTCAAATGTAGAGAATATCTATGCCAAAAGAACATACTGCTGACTGTATGTCAAGCTTGGCAATATATCTGTCAAACCTAAAATGTGTTGAATGCAATCTACTGTGTTAAAAGCAATATAACTTACCTCTTTGGCAATGCCCATGATAAGGCCCTAGCTTCTCTAATTTGAAAAGAGTACAGGTTGTATGTGCATTCCAGTTATCGTTCCGTTGGGCAAACCAACAAACGAATACAACTCAAAGATGACTTCTCAAAATAATTCAAATATCTCCAACTTAGGGTTCCTGATAATACTAAATATTTTGAGTTCTAGTGTTCAAACACACTTCATTACCCTTGCAGTATCACCCAAAGATTCATGAACAAGAACAAAAGAACAAGTCTCGAACCCAATCTATGATCTTCAACTACTTGTGTGTTAAAATATAATCTCAAAATATGCAACCTCTCATGCCTAGCTTGTGAGTCCAAGGCTCCTTACACACATGTTGTACTGTAAAATACAAACATTTCCACATAACATAACCCTTAAAATATTGCCTAGACTAGGTACTCCAGGTTGTTCCAGGTAAAAGAAGCCAAGACCCTTGAGACAGAGCCAAGATTGATTGAAGAGATCTATTCAGACAAAGCACATCCTAGACTGGCCCTACATAACAATGGGTGGTCTTGTATTGTATGCAGATCGAGTGCTTCAATGTGCTGGACCAGGAATAGGTACAGTATATAGGCCTGCTCATGGTTCTTTAAAGGGGACCACCAGGCAAATAACAACACATTATTATATGTTTTGGTACCGTTTTGTGATATCAAATAGATACCCAACATTTTGCAAAGGTTTGTGTAATTCATAAACAAAGCAATTAATTTCCACCACTTACGGAACCACTGCTATTTCCTGGTTCCATTTGCGAGTGCGCCAATGCTATTCACGCGCACGTTTGTAAACAATAGATTCTCGGGCGATTCGTTCGCTCTGCATACATTGCAATTCACCGCACACATAGCAGTCTGCGTAATTCAGACCGCATGAACGCATGCTTTAGAATGGTGATGCGTTTCCAATTATATATTTTTTTCTGGAAACATATTTTTGTGAACTTGTTGATGGAATGGAATACTAAAGATGTTACCTTTCTTTAATAAGAATATTATTTTTGGGTGGTGGTACCCTTTAATCTGTTTTTATGAGAAGCCCATCATAGGGGATTATAGCGCAGGTATATGTTGGCTTTATTGGCCAGGTATAATTAAAGGCACCCATTAACTTTGCAGTTAATGGAATCATACAAGTACCATCACTTGAGTAGAGTGGTCTCTCAAGAGATTGTATGGTATCCCTAGATGAGAAATACGGAGGCTTGTGTACAGTGAAGGACAGTGATATTTAGATGAGAAATATGGAGGCTTACAGTGAAGGACAGTGATATTTAGATGATCCTTCTCTTGCACTTAATTCTTAAGTATGTATTATTCAATATGATCATTTTAACTTTAAAAAGGTGATCAATGAAATCTGAACTTGTTTTAATTGTACTGTTTTATTTTTATAAATTGATTTAAATTAGTAGAATTGAACAAATATGAATGAAGTAATCGAGACGATGTAAAGCACGGTACACAGTTAACAGAATGCAGTTTGTGCTCCTCATTTTGAGAAGAAAACAAAAATGATAGAGAGTTTCTTGCACAAAAAGGGCAATGCTAACATTTGACATTTGATTGTCACAAAGGCACGTTTGAAGACCTAGAAAAATAATCTTACCAAGCTCTATACAGTAACCCCAATTGGAAAACTCACCCACTGGTTTTTGAAAAACAGCAAACTAATGTAGGTGGAAAGTTGGAAACCTTTAAATGGCATAATAGCGTTTCATTACACTTCCCAACAACCCGTTAAAAGAAACCAGAGAATTACCAGCCCCTTTAAACAAACAAGTGCTTGGTGATGGATAAAAACCCAGCAACCTGGTGTAAAATAGAGTCAACTTGCTTCAACTAGTTTCTTATAACACAATCCAAATACAAGCTAAACAAAGATTTGGGGAAACCCACAAACTTGTGAGGGCTCCCTTCACACTAAAGCTTCTACCATACGAGACAAGGCCAGGGGAAAGCTTCAGTTCTCTAAATTCAAACTTAGGTACTGGATGGTAGATGTCTTTGAAAGTGTGCAGGAACTGCGCAGGCAGGTGTCAGATTTTGAACAGGTCTGTTCCCTACTAGATTTTGCAGTCCCCACAGAGGACCTACCAGGTTCCCATTGGTAATGGGTTAATTTACCTTGTTTCTGTCTTCCTTATGGGCTTGTCTGCCTCGAGGTCTGACTTCAAGCCCTAAAACAAAAGCTGTTACAATGAAGTTGTCTAAGAGTTTTTTTTTTACTGAAAGTTTTTTCAATATTAAATTGACCTTACAGCAAAAGTCTGCCTACAGCTTTATCCTGGCACACAAGATCTTACAAGATCTTACTACATGTACATGGTCCCTTGACACTCACATAGATACTCCTTTAATTTCTAATTTCTAAGAGTTGTCTATGTTTTTGTTTTACAGTTTGATATCGATACCTGCTTTTTAAAGTCTGCTCTGTTTCCTGAGGCATCAAGGTAGTCTGCTCAGAGGTCTGGGTGTGGAATTCCTGCAGACTCTCAAACACACTGCTTTCTTTTGTTTTTGTTTGATACTGATACTGCAAGAGGTAGTGAAAACTAACCTTGCTATGGAAGATGCTCTCCGATTCCTGACGCATCAAGGTAGTGTGCTCTGAGGTCTTGGTATGCAGTTCCTGAAGACTCTCAAAGACACTGCTTGCATTTGTTTCTGTTTAAAGTTTGATACCGATACTTATTGGTGATGGAACTGACCTTGCTGTGGAAGGTGCTCTCCGATTCCTGATGCATCAAGGAAATGTGCTCCGAGGTCTGAATGCAGAGTTCCTCAGACTCTCAAATCAAAGACACTGCTTTCTTTTGTTTTTCTTACCAGTTTGACACTGATACTGAAGGAGAAATGAGATGAAACTGACCTTGTTGTGGAAGATGCTCTCTGATTCCTGACGCATCAAGGTAGTCTGCTCCGATGTCTGGGTGCGGAGCTCCTGCAGACTCTCAAAGAGGGAGCTATTGAGCTCGTCGATGCCCTGTCCCTCGATGGTCATCATCTCCGATGTCTTCTTGGTGCGGATCTCCTTTATCTCCTGGGATGCAATTGCATGAAAATATCATTCATTTTTACTCCATTATTTTACAAACTCAACAATGTATCATAGAATATTTGCACAAAAAAAGAAAGAGACAAAATAGAAAAAGAGGAACGTATCTACTTTTAAAACAAAAATACAAAGCTTGTCACTCAAATATGATAGGCGAACATTGGCGAAAACCCTGCACTTGTCGGTAAAAATCAAAATGTAGATTTTCATACCATTGGAAAAGCCTCAACACAAGCTTTCATTTGATGCTTTGTTCTGAAAAATTGGTCAATAATTGGCGAAGGTATGATTGTTTTAATTTTACAATCATAAGTCTTTTACACACATTATGTAAACTTAAAATGCCCATTTCTTCAAAACATGAATTACCGGCAAGTGCAGGGTTTTGCTATAGCCGGTCACATATATGCAGTTTCAAATTCATAACGTACCTCTACACATACCGGTAATTTTTGTTTAAACTAACATTTTCGGCAAGCTATAAAAATGATTTTGGAAAATTGGCCATGGCTTGACTAACATTTGTGTTGGAAAATATAGCCCTGGGTGAAATATTAATGTGACTCAAACAAAATGTATGTCCTTGAAACACTCAGATTTAAATAAAGTAAGGTTTTTATTAAACTACTAGACAATCTTAATAATGTCTCAAGTCCACACATACATTCCATTTTAAGTTACAATTGATTGTAAGTCAACAAATCTGTATGTTTCAACCAATCAGATTCGGGCATTTAGAACAAATGATTTGACTAAACATTTAATTGTAACTTACAATTGATTGCATCTCTTTCTGCAATGGGATTGATGGTATCACTTTTGGACCAAGCAACCATAAACTACTGTATTTGGATTAGGGAGTTGTAATGTAAACCATGCCTACCTGCTTGTACAGCTCTTCCTTGAAGGCCAGTTCCTCCTTCAGACTCTGGATCCTGTTCTCCAGGTCCACACGCAGCAGAGTCTCCTCCTCAACCTGGCAGTGGTATGGAGACAAAATCATATAGATCATCATTAACATAATCATCATGATGATATGATGATCATCATCATTATCACCCTCATCACACGCAACAAGACTCCTCAACCTGTGATTATGGAGATAAAATAACAAGCATCGTCATCATGATCATTAGCATCATCATCATTATCATCATCCAATATAATCATTATGATCATCATTAGCATCATCATCCAATATAATCATCATTATCATCATCCAATATAATCATTATGATCATCATTAGCATCATCATCATTATCATCATCCAATATAATCATCATGATCATTAGCATCATCATCATTATCATCATCCAATATAATCATTATGATCATCATTAGCATCATCATCATTATCATCATCCAATATAATCATTATGATCATCATTAGCATCATCATCATCATCATCCAATATAATCATTATGATCATTATTAGCATCATCCAATATAATCATCATGATCATCATTAGCATGATCATCATTATCATCATCCAATATAATCATTATGATCATCATTAGCATCATCATCATTATCATCATCCAATATAATCATTATGATCATCATTAGCATCATCATCATTATCATCATCCAATATAATCATTATGATCATCATTATCATCCAATATAATCATTATGATCATTATTAGCATCATCCAATATAATCATCATGATCATCATTAGCATGATCATCATCATTATCATCATCCAATATAATCATTATTAGCATCATCATCATTATCATCATCCAATATAAGGGTCATTCCATGTCAAATCACCCAATGGATTTCATCGCACTCTCTTCAAATTCTCTCAAATTTGATAATCAGGGTAATTGAGGTTTTAAAAGCCCAAATTTCAAATTTTAGCCTGATCTGCCTCACGGATCTAGCGCAACAGCACATCCTTTCTTCCATGTTTTGGCCAAAATGGGCGTGGCTAGCAAATTTCAAGTGGCCCTTACTCGATTACCACTGGGAAACTTTTGTTGAATGTGGTAACATTTGAAAGAGCATTTAATTATCAATCTCGAAAAAGTATTATTTTTCATGTAGGAGGGGTCTAAAGTGCAATAACTGCAAGATGTTTACTTTGAACTATGATTTTACCATGTGGATCAAATATTTTTTGGTCAGAATTTAGCCTAAATTGTACTTCAAGATGTTTTATACAAAATATGAAAAAATTGGAGGTATATTATTTTTCGTTTAATTTTTATCTTAAAAAGATTGTTTTTATCAGATTCTGTATAGTCCCACACACATATTAATTTGTTCACCTTAAACTTTTTGGCTAGAACATTTTGAATATCAATAGAAAAACCTTCCACTGGAGTGACAAAAGATCTTTTGTCTGACTGTGTCACTAAGCAGGGAATTTACTGAAAAGGATCTGGTGGCACAGGGTTACCATGAATATGGTCTTTACAAATTTCCCAGCTGTTGGAATGAATAGAACTTTGATTGACATAACATAATGAGTCTCTGTTGGAGCTTAACTTAATTTGACTAGTAAGTTGTTTTTCCTTCAAAATCTGAAATATTTTGGGGGGAAATCTGTGAAATTTATTGGAAAATACATTAAATTATTTCATAAAATTATTACAATGACATTCTACATTTAATGTGCTCCCAATATGTGCAATTTCACTGTCAGAGTATGAAGTTTAATGGTCAAAATAGTCAAATGAAGTGAAGATGTCATAAAAGCTCTTGAGATATGTGAATCCAACATATGGATTTGCTTGTGGGACTACATTAAGAATTGTATAAAACATATAATTGGTGATAAAAATAAAACAAAGGATAATATATTTCCAATTCTTTTATATATTATTAATGACATCAAAGGGAACAATTTCTGATGTATTTCAGCAAAAATATATTTGATCCACATTGTCAAATTTAAGTTCAAAGTAAATGTCAATATGCTATTGGGTGTTATACCCCTCCATCGAAAAAATCATTACTATATCTAGATTCATGATTAAATACTCTTTCAAATGAGACCACTATAACCCACTTTGGACGTTTAGTAACGAGAAATAGTCATTTGAAAACAGTTAGAATCACTCATTTTGGACAAAAACACAACAAAAGAATGCGCTGTAGCATGAAAACCGTTTGGACGAAAAAAATAAATCTTGGAATTTGGGATGTATATGCCTGAATCTTCATTCCTACCAAATTTCAACAAATTTAAAGGGGGTACGATGAAAAATTTCCAAAATTTTGGGTGATTTGACAGGGAATGACCCATAATCATTATGATCATTAGCATCATCCTGAGCATGTTTGTCTTGTAACCCATCGTCACCATAAGTGATGTCATCGTCATCGATGCCGTTGTCATCATCGACGTCGACGTCGTCTCTCCATCATCATTCTTGTTGTCATCACCATCACCACCATCTATCATTGTATCATTCTCGTCTTAACATCATCATCACAGTAATCATTAAATACAGCATCATTATCAATAATTTATCATCATTTCAGAATCATAATTTATCGTCATTCAGTCTCAGCCACTAATCTTCTACATGTAGTTTTGTAGAATCTGACCTGTTTCTTGGCGACCTTGAGTTGCTTCTCCTTGTTGTTGAGGTCTCGCTTGATCTCGTTGAGCTCATTCTCCAGGTTGCGCTTGTCGGTGGACAGCGCCGCGATGCGTCCATCCTTCTCCGCCAGCTGGGCTTCCAGGGCAGCCACACGCTTGTTGGCTGCATTCAGTTCTTTCTCGAGCCGGTTTACCCTGCGAGGTAGACAACAAGATTGGTAAATATATTATTAGACAATTGTTAAGTAAATGCACAATTTGTGAACATTATTGTATCATAACTGTACAATATATTGTTCCCCTTTTTCATAATTGCATGTAGTACTATTATGAACATTTATATAGCGCATATACTATAAATATACTGTTAATATGATAATTTTTAAGGGGGGATGGGGAGGATTACAGTCAGGCACATAGAAAAATGTTCTCATCTCAATTCCTAAATGATTAAATGTACTTGCCCCAAAATTTCATTTCATAATTTGTAAAAAAAAATATTCAAAATCTTTCTCAGCATAATTAAGCAATTTTGGATGAGGCTTGACATGGAAGAAGAACTGATTCCCCTCATTCTGTCTGATGAAAATCTCGTTCTCCGATAGGGCCAATAACATCTGAATTCTAAAAAAAATTGCCAGCCCAGCATCAATTATTAACTGGCCTGAGCAATGGGGCAAGAGCTAGTCTCTAACTTTCCAATAAGAAAACACTGTTACATGTGTGAGTCTGCATATGAATTGGATATTATTTGTAGATCAAATATTTGATCCTCTTTAATCTGAAGGCTGCATTGCAGACAAAATAGGTGACAGATAGTTCACCACTGACCACAGTGTAATGTCCTGACCTTGAAAAGAGGGGAAAAAATAGCCCCATAAACTGGATCGCTAGTTCACAACGAATAGGGGCAACGGGTCTATAATTCCCTCATTGAATGAATGCAAAATATCCAGGGGCACTTTAATACTCAAATCAAGAAAAGGTAGGCTTAACTCCTAGCTCTCATTTTTCAATGATATTCAGACCTGGCTTTTTTCTTCCTAATTTATAGCCCGGTCACATATCAACGGATTGCGTATACGGACGTCAAACGGAGAGCTAAATTTTCCATCCGTTCGTCTCCGTTCGTATGCGTTTCTTGTCCGTTCCTTGTCCGGTGATGTACGTTGTCCTAGGTTTTGTACATAAAGCAATGGAGACGACTTTCATCACCGGATAATTTCATTTCGCAAATTTTCTATTCGTTGGGCATTCGTTTCCGCTATCCGTTGATATCTGACCGGGCCATTAGGATGTAAACTAGACAGAGTGCACTCACGGAGTGTGTACCTCCGCCAATTTAGGGGATAAAGTTATATGAAATGTTTAATATTTTAATATCAAGTTGGTGTAAATTTAAATTATACTGAAATTTTGATGCATAATAATTATTCTGTTCTGTATTGTTCTGTATTGTTCTGTATGTCAATATAATGGTTGCATGAAGCATTTACATGTAGATGTATCCTCACTTTTCACTTATTTTATGAACTTATATGTCATGTGATGTCAACTTAGATTATAAAGATAAAATTACTGGGTCTTTCAACTGTTACCATGATACAACTAATCAAACAAATTTAATTGTGAGTATATCTCCCGCAAACTATATGCAAAGTAGCTGGGTGGTATCCCTTTAATTCTACTGTACATTGTATGTGATAATTTATTCATTGTACTGAAGAAAATGACTTGTCTTAAACAAAAAAGTAAAATAAACAGTCACTTCAGCAGTCTACAATGATGGTAAGGAAAAATTAAGTGTTACCATAAATTTCCCAGCAGATATTAATATGGTAATAAAAATCTACAATAAAACCACACTTCTACTGTTAATTGAACATAAATGTTAGTTACAAGGCTGTGTAACATACCTGCACAATGTAGAATAGTCTGTTAATTTAAAGGAGACCACCACTCGAAGAACAACACCTTAGGGTTATATGTTTTGGTACAGTTGTTTGATGTACGGAACCAACAAGGCCTCATGCTTCCATATGCGCCAAATGTCTGTGAGTGCGCAAATTCTTTACATGCGTACGTCTGGGGACAATAAAGCCACGGAAGATGCGTATACGTCCTAGAAAATAGATACATGTAGTCTTCTTCTGCAAATCCATGAACACATACTTTAATATGGTGATGAGCTTTCAGATTATAATATAATTTGTCTGGAAAGTGGAAACCTATTTTTCTCAACTTGTTTGTGGAATGTACTACTAAAACTATTACCTTTCATTTATATACAAATATTATTTTGGGGTGTTAGTTCCCTTTGAAGTGCACAGACGCAATGGCTAATGGCTCAACTGATCGTTTAAAAAAGTTTAAGGTGAGCAAAGCAAACACCAGACAGCTTTAATACAAATGGATGTGGTGTCGCAAGATTGGTAGAGCGCGCGCTTTCCGGTCATGAGATCCCGAGTTCGAACCCTGCCCACTGCCTTTGTCCTTCAGCAAGACAATTTATCCACAATTGCTGCTCTCTACCCAGGTGTATAAATGGGGACCCGGTAGGAGGTGAAAGCCATTATGTGAACGATCTTCTCAATGCCCATGAGCCGCTTGGAAGGAATGCTCCCCAGGGAGTGGAGAGGGTGCACACAATGTGTGCTGGTTTGCATTGTATCCTATGACCGGGGTAATAATATCAAAACTTTGGTAAAGCGCTTAGAGATGATTATCATATTAGGCGCTATATCAATCGAAACATTATTATTATTATAACAAACAATGAAGGAGGCTGATAACAGAACTGGGCCTCATCACAGAAACAGATACAATCTATTGTAAGTTGCAGTTAATTGTACGTCAGAAAATTTGCACATTGATTCCAACCAGATTTGTGCATCTACACAACGCTCTACATTAACGCTTGCCCGATTGCCTGGGGCAAGTAAAAATTCTTGTCGGGCAAGTAAAATGTCATAAATGGTCTATGTTAGTTGCCCGATCGGGCAACTATAAAACTACACAACTACGGAAATAATTCTGACTCATTTATCGTCCGTCGGAGTTAAAAATTAGCGCAAATTATGGCACTCATTTCGACTGTTTATCGTCCGCGATTAAGCTTTAAAACTTATAAAAAGCCACATTTTTTCGAAGCGCATTATCGTAACTTTGTTCGCTAATTTCAAGAAGATGATAAACGATATTCCAGATTAGTTTGACATCGTTTTATCGGCAATCATTTTGATATTGCCTGCTCTTATTTTGCGATGATGAAAACAAATTTTCAGATTTATTTTGCGTCATATTCTCGAAGCGCATTATCGTAACTTTGTTCGCTAATTTCAAGAAGATGATAACGATATTCCAGATTAGTTTGACATCGCTTTATCGGCAATCATTTTGATATTGCCTGCTCTTATTTTGCGATGATGAAATCGATGTTTCAGATTTATTTTGCGTCATAATCTCGAAGCGCATTATCGTAACTTTGTTGGCTAATTTTGAGAACATAACGATGTTCCAGATTAATTTGACATCGTTTTATCGGCAATAATTTTGATACTGCGTGCTCTTATTTTGCGATGATGAAAACGATGTTTCAGATTTATTTTGCATCATTTTCTTGTAGCGCATTATCGTAAAGATCTTTGTTTGCTAATTTTGAGAAGATGATAACACTATTTAAAATAAGTTTGACATCGTTTTATCGGCATTAATTTTGCTACTGCGTGCTCTTATTTTGCGATGATAAAACTGATGTTTCAGTAGTCCGACAGACGATACATGTCATGAGTCGACATAAATGCCGTGATTTTACCATTTTCGTTCTCAAATAGAAGCCAAAAGCCCAAAACCTTTTGAATATTAGTCAATAAAATTATCATCGTCATCATGCTTATTTAATAAGTCCGACAGAAGACAAATCAGTCGAAATGAATGCCAAAATGTTACTGATTGCGTTATCCAAATGATGCGAAAACGTTTTGATTATTACTTAATAAATCATCATTGAAGTATGCTTATTTAATAAGTCCGACAGACGATAAATGAGACGAAATAAATGCCAGAATGTTACTGATTGCTGTAATTTTACCGATGGGGTTCTCAAAATGTAGCGAAAACGTATTTCTTCGGACCTCAGTAACTTATAACATGAAATTATCATATATTTGTAAGAACATGATACTTGTTACTTGCCCGACTGGGCAAGTGAAAAAAAAAAGTTAGTGTGGAGCATTGATCTACATGATCTGACTATACAATTAATTGCAACTTTACTATCGATTGTATCTCTTTCTGCAACGGGGCCCTGGAGTTCATTCTAGGTGATGAATAATTAAGGCATCATTTCATCACAAAGATAAGATCTTCCTCAAGACCAGGGTGATAAGTACTGTAGATTAAAGGCATGGGGTACATCTGCATGCCTAGGCTACAATGTGGCCAGGTCAAAAATAAAAACATTTTGGTGGGCAAAAGAAAGTTTTTTTACTGGTCTACAACCAGCTGATCAGTGTTAGTTTGGAACTAGAGTAATTAACCAGTAGTTCAGTAAAACTGGTATCATTTAAATGTAGTCTCATACATGCTACATGTAGTGGACTTATTTTTCACTAGTTTTATTAATACAACTAGTGAAAAGTAAGTTCAAAACTATATTTTAAATAATCATTTTATTGAAGCCTTGAAGGTAAATTATATTTTGTCCTTCACCATTTTCAAGGTCAATGGTTGGTGTATGATTGAAGGAATTAAAGGGTGACTAAATTACAAATGCATGTTGACTTTTGTTAATCTGTTATAATGAATACATCACATATCTTTTGACTATTTGATGTACATTTTTGTCATATTGTTTATATTATTTTTTCTCTTATTTTTATTCTACCTGCTAAGATCCACCCCTAAACAAATCCTCCAGCATTGACTTTTGGGACATTATAATACCATTCAACCATCAGTCAGCTAGATAATCATGAACAAAAGATATGTTCTCACCCACTGAGTACCTTATTGCATTAGCATTGGATGTTTTCTTTGAAACCCTTCTTTTCATGGTGAGTGGGCTTTGTATAAAACATGCAATGATATTGTGAACAGGTGGTCAGTTGATAGGAAGGGACATACCAATGTCTTTTGTTCATCTAGCTGACTGATGGTTGAATGGTATTATGATGTCACAAAAGTCAATTGCTTCTGGAGGGATTTTTTAGGGGTGAAGCTTAGCAGGTAGAATAAAAGTAATAGAAAAAATAATAGAAAAAATATGACAAAAATGATCATCAAATAGTCATCAGATATGTGATGTATTCATTATTACAAATCAACAAAAGTCAACATGCGTTTGTAATTTAGTCACCCTTTAATGATTAGCGTACACAAGTTAAACAGACAAGCCCATCTGTCTGAAAAGGCTCATCCCCCTGGAGCTGATTACAGATGACTGGGCATGACAGACGAGCTCCACGTGTGTTTCTCTGTAGACATGTGGATAATGAATAGCAATTCAAACGATGAATGAACTTATTGAAGTACCACACTACAAGCCAACACCAGTCAAACAAAATGCTGGAGCTATATAATTGAGGTTCTTCATTATGCACAGCATAGTATTCAAATTCAATTGATATACTGATGAACATAATGTACATACACTGGTAATTGATAACTTTATCATCAACATTAAGTTGGATGGCCAATATATGTGACCGGCTATAGCAAAACCCGGCACTTGTCGGTAATTCATGTTTTGAAGAAATGTGTGTAAAAGACCTAGATGATTGTAAAATTTAAACAATCATATCTTCGCCAATTATTTACCAATTAGTTAGAACAAAGGATCAAATGAAAGCTTGTAATGAGGCCTTTGTAATGGTATGAAATTCTGCATTTTTATTTTTACAGACAAGTGCCAGATTTTGCTATAGCCGGTCACATATATATTGTAGATGCTTGTAAAATGATCTGAACATTTTGTGGCAAAGACATTACTAGATTCGGCCATGGTATGAGCGAAAGAAATGAGAAAGAAAATAAACAAGGCGATAGCCGTAATGGCCCGTATTCACAAAGGAGGTTTGTACAAACCCCGGTTCAAACCGCGGTTTACATCTATGGAATGCCAATTGTAAACTGATGGAGAGAGAATGTGTACCATCAACATTGTTAACAAGTAAGAAATTTACATTCTCTCTCCATCAGTTTACAATTGGCATTCCATAGATGTAAACCGGGGTTTGTACAAACCTCCTTTGTGAATACGGGCCAATGTGTCTCGCCCAATTGCGCGCAGTCATGCCAATGAAGTTTGGTTACAAACAGATGCAGGGTTGGAAAGTTATCAACCACTATAGAGTCTTGCAGGTAAACTTTCAAATTTGACCTCATTTGACCTTTGACCCCATCATATCATGGAGGCCGGTATAGGGCATCTACCAAGTACCAATCAAGTTTGGGTACAAACAGATGCAGGGTTGGAAAGTTATCGACACTAATAGACTCTTACCCCAAAAAATTCACATTGACCACGGTTGGAAAGTTATTACAATTTTTGTAAGTGTCACGGACGGACAGACGGACGGACGGACGGACGCAATTTGGATCCCTTAGTCTCCCCCCTCCACCTACGGTGGGCTCGACAAAAACAAGATTTAACTAGATGGATAATTATGCCTCCGCTATCACGCGATTTGAATATCCAGCCTAAATTGATATGCACTGAATTAATAATTTTTTTATATTTTTCATATATTTTGGGTACTGTGACCTTGACCATATGATGACACACGCGGTACCCCGGGGTACCGTTGTACCCCGGGGTACCGCGTTGTGTAGCGCCATCTTGTGTCCACTCGAAGCACAACCGTATTGCGTTGTGTACGCAGTGCAGCGTGCGATTGTATGCACGCTATACCCTGGTACAGCCCTAAAAAATAAATAAATAATTAAACAAAATGGCGGATATTCGTTTGGTACCCCAGGGTACCATTTATGTCATCATATGACCCCAACCTTTGATGGCTAAATTGGCTCCCTAAGAAACATTAAGGTACCAAGTTTGATTGAAATCTGACATTTAGTTCTTGAGATTTTGCCATTACAAGCCATTTTCACATATATATTGAGTCCTGTTACCTTGAGCTTTGACCTCATGACCCCCCAAATCTAATCAGATCATTGCCACCCCAATATGTACACTCATACCAAGATTGAAATTGATTTGTCAACCGGTTCGTGAGATATCGCGAGAACGAGGCATTTTTGCATATATATTGAGTCTAGTGACCTTGACCTTTGACCTCATGACCCCTAAAATCTAATCAGATCATTGTCAGCCCAATATGTACACTCATACCTAGTTTTAAATTGATTCATCAACCGGTTCTTGAGATATCGCGAGAACGAGGCATTTTTGCATATATATTGAGTCCTGTGACCTTGACCTTTGACCTCATGACCCCTTAAATCTAATCAGATCATTGTCACCCCAATATGTACACTCATACCAAGTTTGAAATCGATCCGTCAACCCGTTCTTGAGATATCGCGAGAACGAAAATGGGACGGACGGACGGACGGAAGGACGGACAACCCGAAAACATAATGCCTCCGGCCACTTTGTTGGCGGAGGTATAAAAAGACTTGCAATATGGACATACTGTAACCCTTTCATACAAAATCGTAGAAGACTTCCATATCTTGATAATTGCCATCAAATGAATGCAGTTAAATGCAATGTGTCCTTTTAAAATGTTGGCGATAAGTACCTTTAATGTACAAACTCAGTAAGATCCTCCTCAAGTGGTAAGATCTTTGCTCTGGGATACAAATGTACAAGATTCGTGATGACTGATGAAGACCACATGTGAGATTCTGAGTGCAAAGTCTGATCACTCATTTAGTGCTTATTTCTCTGTAAAAAAAAAAAAAACGCTTGTCATGTAAATTGTAGAATATTCTGTTGGTCGCACATCCGGGTATTCCGTGACCCCGCATGCACATGTCTGGAGTGAAAACGCTATGTTTTCACTCCAGTGATTCACGTGAACAAAACAATGACCCGGAAATGACGTGATGCCGACCCAGAGAATAAGTGCAGCTATGTACAGCTATGTACAGTTCATTGTTCACAGACAAAATGGGTGTTGATAATTCATATACAAATTTCTTTTCCTAGTGGGAGAAGGACAATAATACTAGCCTAAACAAACTCAAAATTGTTCGACAAGGAAGTATGGTTACTGGTCACTCTTGATCTTCTAATTTTAAATACTATACAGGGCGGCCCCCCAAAAAGCGGAACGGGGCATTTCCCAAAATAAAGTAACAAAATGATTATGTCCTTCGGATAGGGTGTCTTTTCGAATGAAACACGATACCAAGAATAGTCATTTTGGTCGTGTAGTTTTTGTTTTAGGGCGCTTTGAGTGACACCATGTCAGGTTCCCTTTTTTGTCATATTTTACCAAGTCAGTGTTTGATAAATCGCATTTACTGCCCGTCATAGCGTTGAACGACGAGTAATACGCGCGCCATTGTTTTTGTGCATTTAGCTGTGTGCCGAGAGAATGCGCATAGTTACTTGATTCTATGACGGGCAGGAAGTGCGATTTATCAGGCAGTGATGACTTGATAACAAAATGGCAAAAATGGGAAACTGACATGGTCTCACTTACGTCCTACAGCAAAAACTACTCGTTCCAAATTACTGTTCTTGGTATCGTTTTTCATTGGAAAGGACACTCTATCTGATGGACACACTCATTTTGTTACTATATTTTGGGAAGTGCCCCGTTATGTTTTTTGGGGGCCACCCTGTATAGAAACTTATTTACATGGTAAATTTTAACTTTGGATACCAAGTAGCTTCACCTAATCACCTACTGTATTATTGTTGAGGCTCATTGTTCAATATGACAAGTCACTGACCTCTACCCAACTCAGTGGAGGCTTCCATTAATGCTACTTTGCCATGAATGGACTAGAATTGATTTTCCCCCTCTAATATTGGACGAAAAATGTCAGTCACGCTTCCGCTTCCACTTCCATTGGGCCATTGGCGATCTAATAAATCATTCCATTGTGAAGGAGTCAAAGGGACAGAGTGCTCTCTAATCGATATATTGTACCAAACATAATACGTAAACAGGGTAATGATATGGTTGGTTAACGATGCATATCTCCCAAATCCGAGAGCTTCGACCCTGCTTCGTGCAAATTTGGTAAACCCCTTTATAGTAAAAAAAAAAAATCAATCTCAAACAAGCGCTACAGTGTACATTTCAAAGACCATAGGCATACATTACAAGATATCACTCAAGAAGATTTACTACCCATCAGGGAAAAAATTAATATTTTTTATTTTGGGGGCTCCTTTTCGGGGGCTACTTTTATCATCTCGGGGGCTACAAATTTCCGGGGCTTTTTTCGAATTTCAGGGGCTACTATTAAACTCTTATGCTGTAAGTGATCATCTGATTGGCATTTCAGGGGCGAATTCGCCCGCCGCCCCCGTGTATTTTTTTCCCTGCTACCCATTCAAATAATCATATGTAGTGATTATAAACACCTACATGTCCATGTACAATCAAACAGAAATTATGAAATACTCCGATTTTGGGGCAATTAAGTAAAAAAACACAAAAAACAACAACAACAACCCATAAATCAATGCTCGAAATTAGCATAGGCCCGATGGCCCGGGGCCACCAAAAATTGCTGTCGGGCCAGTAAAAAACTAATATTTCAAAGTTTGCTGGCCCGATCGGGCCAGCAAATTTTTTTTATTTTTTTATTTTTTATTTTTTATTTTTTAAAATTTTTTTTAGATACCCTGTTTATTCCTGTCTAGGGCATGACAAGAGCTTGCTTTTAAATGTATCATTCAGCAACTTATACCCTTTTCTCACATACAAAATATTGGTTAGTTAAAAAGTTGCAAGTTAATTGAGCAAGTAACACTGCTGCTAATGAATATTCATACATTCTTGAGCAGCAGTACTCATTTTCTAACCAGTTGTTATAAAAAAAGTTTCATATTAAAAATCATTGTTAGTAATTTCAGTTATTTTGCGTATTTTGCATCTAATGAGCATCATGAATATTCATATATGCTGCTCATGAATATTCATATATTACTACCCATTAAAAAATGAAAATGAAACTGCAAACATAACATATGCGGATATGCCCCACCCTCCCTCCCACCCACCTACCAGTAAGTTCACCCTACCACATAACAAACAAGGCCTGTAGGTTACCATGGCAATTGCAAAGGCAAACAAATATGAAATGTCACTTCAGGGAAGTTCAGGCTCATTGAGTATATATTGGTGGCAGACTGCCAATGAATAGTGAACATTGTCCATTCACTCCATACCCAGATTCCACAAGAGGTCAACAATCAAGGTCATGAAATATCTGCTTCTTCATTATTTTCAGACTAGATGTGTTCATAATTTCATAGAATTTGCAATAACGGTACACTATATCTGGATTACTGGTTTAAGTTGTGAAGTACACAAATATGAGAGCAAATTATTGCTATTGCGGGAATAAAATACCGTAAAACTCTGTGTATAAGACGCACTTTTTTTCCGTCGGAAAATTTTCAAAGTGGGGGGGTGCGTCTTATACACAGGTACAGCCAAAAAAAAAAAAAAAAAAAAAAAAAAAAAAAAAAAAAACTTTTTTTTTTTTTTTTTGTGGGGGGGGGGGGGGACACCCTGTAGTCATGTGTGTATAACACATGGTTTAGGGTATGATAAGAACTTACAGTCAGTTGTAGCATTCAGCTAAATATAACTTTTTCTCACACAAAAAATATTGGTTACAGATGTAAAAATTGCAAGTTTATTGAGCAGTAATACTGCTGCTAATGAATATTCATACATTCGTGAGCAGCAGTACTAATTAAATATGCAATTTTCTAACCAGTGGTTATAAATTTTGCTTATAATTAAAATTAGTTAGTAGTAAATTTAGAAAATTGCATTATATTTAGTGAGTATTGGTGCTCAGGAATATTCATGAATATCAATATGAATATTTATGAGCACCAGTGTTACTGCTAAATAAATGTGCAATTTGTGTACTAACCACTATTTTTATGTGAGAAAATGATTGATGAATGCTACATTCAACATTAAGCTTTTGTCATGCCCTAGACCAGTGGTATAAGCATTCCAACAGCACTTCAGGGTTAAAAAAAAAAAATACAGGGTGTCCCCCCCCCCCCCCCCCCCCCCCAAAAAAAAAAAAAAAAATATTTTTTTTTTTTTTTTTTTTTTTTTTTTTTGCTGTGAAAGTTGGGGGTGCGTTTTATACACAGAGTTTTACGGTAGTCAAATTCTCTAGTACTACTTCGGGCCGAATTCGGCCCAGAAATGCCAAAAAGAGCCCCCGAAAATTTGCATAGAGTTCAATGCAATTGCAAAACAAATTAAAGAGTGTTATTTTCAAGCTTGAAGCTTGAAAAGTAGCCCCCGAAAAATAAAGTTTAATTTTTTCCCTGCATTCATGAGGTGTTGCTATGGCAAGGACAGTGCACACTGTGTGCATATATCGTCACTCTTAGGTTTGTGATATTCAACCCCATTGTAAAACTAGGAATTAAGAACAGTTTCGGTTCTCTTGTGGTGGAATTCATGTTATTTCACCCATCACAATGGTAATTGATTGCACTGCCGTGTAATGATGTATCTGTATTCTAGGTACAACAATGTTGGCCACAAGCAGACAAAAAAACTGTACCCTAAAGGCAAGCAGTAGAACTAGTCCATTGAGAAGACAATACTACAAAGTACAAATGCTGTGTTTTGCACTTGAAGTTCAAGTACAATGTATGTACACAATGAATATCATAAACAAGCCCACACTTTACGACCTGAATAGATCGATCGCACATCATATGTTTTGTAGAAGTACGAACAGACGCGGGACCCTCCTTAATTTTTGTATACAATTCCTGGGACGAGGGACGCTGACGCTCCACTGGGGCGTGCAATCATTGTGCCCGAGAAAATACACGTTAAAAAGTGTTAGCGAGAAAATGCCATTCCATTCATCGTTCGCTCGGAAAAATAAGCATCAGGGGATCAGTTTTGTTTGCAGTCGTGTTCACAGTCTGCAGCCTTTTGTCCAAACAAGTTGTATTATCAACGCAGCACAAAGCCATAAAAGATGCTTTTTTTTGTATGTACACACATCATGTACATGTATTTTATGAATTTCATTTTCCACGTTCCCGCCAGTTTTGCGCTTGAGTTTGTCTCATTTTGCTGATAGACGTATCATGTAGAATAGGTTATTTCTTGCCTTCATGACTAAGTTTACTTTCAATTTCTTGTATATAACAGAAGATAAGATCTGATAGAAACTTCAAATTTTCATAAATACCAGGGTCCAGGAGCCAGAAATTCTTTACCACAAGAAGCATTGATTCTAAAACTTTACACACACTAGATGAGTATTGGAACTGGGTCATTTGAACTCATTTCTGTGTAGTGTTGCTTTGCATTTGTCTGTGAACTCTGTGTAAGAAAGAAGTTACTAGTGGGCGGTGGGCAAGCCTGGCGGTTGGCCTCTAACTAGTGGTAAGAGAGAATTAAATTAGTTTGATACTTTCATTAACAAAAATACTTGATTTGATCCACAAAATGTAGACCTCACACATTCATTCCTACATTTACAAAATTCAATTCACATTTCAGTCCATGTCGAGTGGGCACATTTTGAAAAGGAATACATACTTGTTCAGGAATTTAATAAGTTTGTAGGCCTACTTTCACCTCCCCCCCCCCCCCAAAAAAAAAAAATGATATGACCCCATCTATAGAATTTATAGAATGATAGACCTCACACAGGAGTGGGGTCTTCCTAAGAGGTTTTTTTTTTTTTTGGCTTGATCATCCCTGGATGTCCTTGAAAGCTTGGAGTAGTGGCAATTGTGGCATCAACAATTTCTATTCACATTTCAGCCCATGTAGTAGTTCCGACTGTGAACGTTTTATACCGCGAGGAGCCCACTATAATGTATCCATTCCACTATTGCTACATGCCCACTAAACGCGCAATGCCCTCTGATCGCGATACATGGAATTGTTTGCTACCTCCATGAAGATTACGTATGTACGTATATTGCCATATATGCGCACGGGGGCCGAGAATGAAAGCGCGGTGCGGGAGGAACCAGCATACGAACAACGCTAAGGCAGTTAGCTACCCATGTAGAGGGTGCATATTTTGAAAATGAATACAAAGTTTACTTGTTCAAGAATAACCTGAATTTAACAAGTTTTGTAGGCCTAGTTTCACAAAACGAAACCCAACAACCTGATATATATGACCCATTTACAGAAAGACCTCACACAGGGGTGGGGTCTTTATTTCGACAGACTTATAGAAATTGTATTATTTGGCTGGATGTCCTTGAAAAGCTTTGAGTGGTCGCAAATCACTTCTATTCAGTTTCAGCCCATGTACATTGTTGCCTATTTTGAAAATGAATAGATACTTGTTTTCAAGATAAGGCCATTTACCTAGAATTCTAGAAAACTTACCAGGCCACTACAATTTACATTTTGAACCAGGTAAACAAGTCTTAGTCTGTCTAAGGAGAGCTCACAACAACTCATTGGTATGGTCTGTCAAAACTCAAAATAATGAGATGTTTGAAGAACTTTTCTCTATAAAGCAAAGTATTTGCTACTTAGAAATGATAATCATAGGGCTCATTAAATTCATGACAGACGAGTTAATTACAAATAGAGACATGACAATTCAATTTTTTCTTCTTCAAAATACCACTACTCTCGGCAATTATTTAAATCTGCAGACTGCTTGTATCCAGATCTGCCCTCTGAAAGAAGTAAAGCATCATTAATGTCACGATTGTTATTCCTGGGAAGCCTAGCCAAGGACCCTTCAAAACTCAGGACAAAAGGTTGTTTTCTTCCTTTTTTTTGAAATTTGCAGTTGTTATGTCAAAGAGCAGACAAATAAATAGAGCATCCCTGTTCTGTACACACACAGAGGCACTGTTTCCCAACAAACAACATCCCTAGATGGAAGAGGTGACACATGTTGCTTTCAAGCTTACGGACTTTTCATCGGATGCGTCCGGACACATCCGATGAAACGGCCAGCATGAATGCTACAGAGGTGAAAAAGCTGATAGAATAGGCGACGAAAAGAAGAGAAAAAGGCGATTAAATTCTCCTACTTTAGAGTAGGAGAAATTCTCTTTCTATCGGTGTCACTCCGATAGAACAGGCAGCATGAAATGGTTCGGGTGAAAAACACCGATGAAAACGGTCAAAGGTCGTTATCTTGTTCCGGCTAAAGCAGTGTAACGTGCGCTTTTTGCCGGAACACGGCATGCGATAATATTATGCTGCGCCAGCATAGCTAGCTCGTGTAAAGTGAACCTCGAGTATCGTGCACGTGTTTTTGTTGATGTTTTGTTTACGTATAAATTGATTCGTTTTACTTGTATGTTGCATGAATATAAAGGTTTAAACAATAATACTATTTTTATGTACATCGTTATAATAATATATTTATTATAAAATATATATTTATATAACCAAATGATGAACTGAACAATATTTAAAACGGATCACTAACAAATTTATTGAAAGTATAGTGGATTTTTTTTTATCCCGATCGATCGTCGATACGATATCGCACCCATGTTCTGTTTCTTTCCTTGGAATTCGCCCTGTCGATCACGTCGCTACAAGCGATTGCACAACAATTCTTCACTTCCGGCCGGTGAATGCAAAAGGCGATTAAATTCCCCTGCACTATGAACGCGACAGAGGGGAAGTTGCGAATTGCCCGTTGTTTACATAAGAAATTCCATCGGTCTTTTCTATCGGTATTTTCATCGGTACGGTAAGCTTGAAAATGGTAACAGTTTCCATTCTAAGCCATCTATAGTTGCAATCGATTTCATATCTAAAATGTAAGCCAATGTTCAAAATTAGCACAGGCCCGCTGGCCGACCACTGAAAATTAGCTTAGGGCCACCAAAATTAATTTATGCTAAATTCCACTGTAACAAATGGACAACAATTGACAGAATTTTTGTATTTGTTTGGGGCCACCAGATTCAGGTTTCAGGCCACTGGAATTGTAAAATTCTTGTTTTAACTACATGTAACAAGTCCAACTGGACAACAAACCAAAACAAAAAGTTATTTTTCAGCACTGTGTACACTGTAAGCCATTACAGAAATCTGAAGAAACAGAACTTATTTCAAGAACAAAAGAGTAACTTGTTTAGTTTTTACTCAGGATGTTTGAGTCTTGAGTGATTCCTTTGTTTTTTTAAATCATTTACTTCCTTTAATAATGTGCACATGGGGAACATACAGTGTACATAGTGCACCAGTCCCAGAGTGGTTGATGCTAAGGCTGTAACTGACCTTGATGATCGGATCGGTTGATCGGATCGACAAAATTTTATCGATGATAGAAATCGGATCGGAGATCGGATCGGATAAAAAATAAAAAATAAAATAAAATAAAATAATTTTTAAACATTTTTATTGTTTCTTTTTCTTTGGAAAATGATCCCAAAAAACATATTTTGGGAAAATAAATGAATACCAAAGCAACATATTATATATGAATAAGCCCAAGGTAATCTTATATGGGTATGCTTTCATTTCAAACTGATTACCTCTCCTTTTACATGTGCTGAAAGGTTACGCCAAATTAATCACATGGGACTGAGCTTAGAATCGCCGCGAGAACGAGAGGTAATCAGTTTGAAATGAAAGCATACCCATACAAGATTACCTTGGGCTTATTCATATGGATATATGTTGCTTTGGTATTCATTTATTTTCCCAAAATGTGTTTTTGGGGATCATTTTCCAAAGAAAAAAAAAAACGATTATTATTTTTATTTATTTTTTATTTTTTTGCCGATCCGATCTTCCGATTTTTTCTGCATCGGAAATCGGCAAAAACGGTCCGATCATGTATTATCGGATCGTGATCGCATGCCGATCCGATGATCGGTTACAGCGTTAGTTGATGCTCTAGTAGAGAGGTAGTTACATGTACACTTACAGTATGCTCCTAATTGTGCAATTCACTATTTTCTTGTAAAGCTGTTGATTCATTAATATTTTAAGTTGAAACAACATATGTATTATGGCTTTATGCAAGGAGTTTGTTCCCAAATATTTTGACAAAATGGGATAATCACAACCCCAAGCTGTAAGCGAATCATGTTCAATATTATACCTGTGCTATCTGAATGTTTACATTGTAGTATCTGACTTTCAGGAAAGAGGAAATACTGTTATGTGTTGGTATAATTTTTTGAAGTCTGTATAGTACCTAATTCACACTTCCTTCCCCCCTCATACCTTCCTCCATTTAGGCTAACTAGGCTGAACACTAGTGAGTATTGACAACAGATTTGGAAGAATTACACCACATCCTGACCTCCAAAGACATGCACAAACTTTTGAGAAAAAAATGAGACACATGGTCCATGTGTATTTAACTTGCACTCTACCGTGTTGGAAGTTGGAACCCATAATTGTATTTGACTGAACATTTATCATTATTGAAAGTACAGTATGCATTCATGCATTGTATGTTCAACACTGATAATACTTAGTGAACCCTTCAGGCCAGGCACAACACAAGCTATTAGCGAGAAACAAGGACTTGCATTTGACCATTTACACATCTTTCATATACTGAGAATACTTTTTACAAGTATTTGTCTGATAACATTCATGTTTAAACATACATGTAAATCTGTTATAATAATTTGTATTCCCAACATAGCATTGATTCCCCACCGTATTTGTTTAACTGTTTGTTACATTTTTGTTTTCAATTACAAAATGGTACCAAGGGAAAGGAATGAATATTTTAACAGTTACATGATCTACGTATCATCTAGAGTTATCCACATTCACAGAGTTTTTCACTTTCATTCAGGACTGTGTGAACTGGCATGATGCCAAATAAAGTATGTGTATTGAGCAGAGTAAAATTAACATTTTGTTTAAGTTTAGTGTACATTTTAAACTTGGTGCCCATTTAAAACAGTGCCCAGGCTTTACCAAGCAAGAGATTGTCCAAATATTTGAGGTTTGGTAGGCCTACATTTAAAAGCAAGAATAAGAGAAAGAGGTATCCATCATTTGACAATGAGCCACATATTTTGTTAGTACTGTACCTCCTTTCTTATTATTTAATGCTCTTTATAAGTGCATAGCTGCAGATTGCAATAATCTTTAAATAAGCAATGCATTGCCACATTTGCAAATCCCATTTCATTGTTTAAAATTGTAATAACTAAACATTTTCCTGTTTTCCACCCATTGACATGGTAATGTCTGCAATGCAGGAAATAATTTATTTTGGGGGGGCTATTTTGAAAATTAGGGGTCAAAATCGCCCTCAGCCCCGTATATTTCCTGTTAAGTATGAGTGGATTGACTTTGAGTGCTCACATCATGACTAAAAGAAAGGACTATGAAATTGTATAGAGCATGGATTGGTCATTGGATGTATTGTTTTACTTTGCCTTTGGTCATGCTGTGGGCATGTCTCTCTACAGTTCAATGCCAAAATATCAACATACCTATGTAGAACTAGACGAGAGATGAACTTGAAGTGACATCATGAATTTGGTGAGTTTGAGGGGTAACTGTAAACTTTGATTTTGTAATCAAATGAGAAAGACAAATTTCACCTGTGTTTTCGAGTGTATGCTGAAATTTTGTGGATTTGGATCCGCACTTCGCAGAGTATCCATAAAATCTGGCATAAGAATGGGCCGGCAAAGTATGAGTTGTGAGTTGACGACGTACACTAAATTGAGTAAAGTAAAGTAACTAATTAAAGTAATTTGACAATCAGCCTTGGCTTGGGCAAGCCTTGTCTTGGACCAATTTCAACGACAAAATTATAATTTATATTATAGCATTCTTCTGACTTTAGTACAACTACAACATCTTCAGCTACAAATTACACACATCAGGCTTTCAAGTGGGCCTAACTGGAAAAGTAGGAGAAAAATAGGACTAATTTTTCCTAAAAAGTAGGACAAAAGTAGGACATTAGAGGCCTAAAGTAGGATAAAAGTAGGATGTGCACTGGCTTTTCGGCGTAGTTTTCTTTGCTACTTACCATGATTACTCTTGATATAACTTAGTCTGTACAATAGGCGTTGATTTCTTCTCACCATACAGGGGGAAAGATACATCATTTCAACCATCTTTGGTGAGGGAGCGAAGCGACCAACCCAGCAGCGTAGCAGGGTATGACCGGGGTATGACCGGAGGAGGGAGGGGGTATGGGGGCCCAAGCTTTTTAATTGAGCCGTTTAGAAATTTGACGATTACAACATGCAAATTGGAAGCACCTATATGGAACCCTGAATGGAATCACAATGGGATGGGGGTCCAGGGGGCTTTTGGATTTCTGATATACAGAACTAAAGATGTTGTCCATATTTAAAAAGAAAACCTAGTTAGCTATTTAAATTTGAGTGGGCATAGCAAGAGTTCCTGAATAAAGATTTTATACGTGCAGGGTCATTCCGTGTCAATTCAACCCCAAAAAATGGAAATTTACACCTTAAACCTTCTTCAATTTTGCTCATGGTTTTTAGGGTTATTTTGGCTGAAAAAGCCGAAATTTCAAATATGAGCGCAATCGGACGTACGGTTTTCGCGTTACGACACGCCCATTTTTACCGATTTTCGCTAAAACGGCCGCACCCGGCAATACGAAAACGACCATATCTCTGTAACCCCTGGGCCAAATATGTTGAAATTGGTGTCTATGGAAAGCTAATTTCACGAGGAATCCATTTTTAAAGTCATTCTTTATGTAGGAGCAACTTAAAATGTATTGACCTTTTCACCTTTACTTTGACCTTAAATTTGACCTTGTGGGACAGGTGGCGCGAAGATTATTTTCGTAAAAAATCGTACCCCTACATGTTTTCTACATAATATCAAAAAATTAGAGTTATTATTTGTCTTTGTTTGCTTGCTATATCTTCTCAAAGTACAGGTGTTCAGTGCAAATAATGTATTTGTATACAATGTATACGTATTGTATGTATATCATTCATACAGTATGGTTATGCATACAATGTGTGGATACCAAACTAGAATTTTGTCTTTGTGGAAAACGACAATATCTCTGTAACCCCTGGGCCAAATATGTTGAAATTGGTGCCTATGGAAAGCTAATTTCATGAGGAAATAATTTTTAAGGTCATTTTTTAAGTAGGAGCAACTTGAAATGTATTGACCTTTTCACCTTTACTTTGACCTTGTGGGACAGGTGGCGCGAAGATTATTTTCGTTAAAAATCGTTCCCTACATGTTTTCTACATAATATCAAAAAATTAGAGTTATATATAGAGAGAGAGAGAGAGAGAGACAGACAAAGAAAAAATTCTAGTTTGGTATCCACACATTGTATGCAAACCATACTGTATGATATACATACAATACGTATACATTGTATACAAACATTATTTGCACTGAACACCTGTACTTTGAGAAGATATAGCAAGCAAACAAAGAAAAATATAACTCTAATTTTTTTATATTATGTAGAAAACATGTAGGGGTACGATTTTTTACGAAAATAATCTTCGCGCCACCTGTCCCACAAGGTCAAATTCAAGGTCAAAGTAAAGGTGAAAAGGTCAATACATTTTAAGTTGCTCCTACATAAAGAATGACTTTAAAAATGGATTCCTCATGAATTTAGCTTTCCATAGACACCAATTTCAACATATTTGGCACAGGGGTTACAGAGATATGGTCGTTTTCGTATTGCCGGGCGCGGCCGTTTTAGCGAAAATCGGTAAAAATGGGCGTGTCGTAACGCGAAAACCGTACGTCCGATTGCGCTCATATTTTAAATTTTGGCCTTTTCAGCCAAAATAACCCTAAAAACCAAATATGAACAAAATTGAAGAAGGTAAGGTGTTATCGATTGGTTGAATTGACATGTATTGACCCTGCACAGGAGACTTGGTCAAATTACTATAATGGGGGTTCAGGGGGCATAGCCCCTACCTTGATGGAACCCTGAATGGAATCACAATGGGATGGGGGTCCAGGGGGCGTAGCCCCCGGAAGCTTTTGGATTTCTGATATACAGAACTAAAGATATTGTCCATATTGAAAAAGAAACCTAGTTAGCTATTAGATGGTTAGTTCTATATAGTTATTTAAATTTTAGTGGGCATAGCAAGAGTTCCTGAATAAAGATTTTATACATGTGTACAATGGACCGTGTCAACTATAATGGTGATCCAGAGGGCATAGCCCCCAGAAGATTTTGAATTTTGAAAGATGAGCACTCTCAATATATATGTGGTTTAATTGTATCAACTTTCACATAATGAATAATAGAGGGCAATGTCCTTTTATTTGAATATTCAAAACTATATTTGAAGCTCAAATATTGGGGGGGGGGGGGGGATAATAATAATAATACAGGTTATCCCCCACCTCAAATATTGGGGGGATATATCCCCCATTCCCCCTGTGATCGACGCTCATGGTCTGTACTCACCACTTTAATGCAGCCACCAATCCCATATTTGATTTTTGGGAACACACAGCAGCAGAGCTGAGGTATGCCCCAAGTCTTCTGGCTGATTTGTGTCTACAAAGTAGACCGGTGATGGTAAAACTAGCATAGTGGACAGCCACACCTTCTGTGAGAACCTGCAACAATTACTCACTACTCGTGAATAATAATAGCCTCGCACAATTTTTTTCTTTTTTTTTGGTTACACAAAAAAGTAGGAGAAAGTAGGAAATAGTAGGAATTTGGGGGGAAAAAGTAGGATAAGTAGGAGGTTGTGTAAAAAAGTAGGAAAAAGTAGGAAAAAGTAGGAACTTGAAAGCCTGACACATGTATACATGTACTGTGCAAATTGTTTTTAGTTTACACTTACCATCCTCATCGTCTTATCAACAAATAAAAATTGGAGGAGCATTCTTCATAAAAAATCAAAATTCATTTTCTTCCAAGTTCCATTCGACTTCGAGGTTAGGGTTATATATCCCCCGAAACTAAGACAAAACCCCTTCTGTCATGTATCAAAATTGACACTTTTATTTTGTGGGCACTTTATTTATCCCAGTGATAACCGAAGGGAAACATGACCACCCGTTTTGATGTAGATACATTATGGTATGTGGGTAACCTACGATAGGTTACCCACATGTAATGGGGATGGTCCACATCTACAATGTATTGTAAATGGTCCTGATAGGACCATTTACTGCCCAGAGTGGTACAGTCTAAGGGACACAATTTGAACTGCAAACATAGAGAAAAGAACAGCCTATCTAAAGTCAACAAATGCATACCTAGATTGAAGCAGATTTTATGATTTATTGTACAAAATTTCATTTTCAAAATGATAAGTCATACTTAAGTTCCATTTGTTTCTCTTGCTGCTTGATTTTCCATCGTAAAAAAAGAAAGCCTGCCCGCAACGTGCGGAGGCCGCTTATTATTGTCCAAAACAAGCGAACTCGCAATCTGCAAGTATGCCCGCCGTATCCGATATCCGATTTCGGATACGCCGTATCAGAATTCGGATACGGTAATTCTCGTGGTGCGGGAAGCTTGCGGGAAATACATGGCAATCATCCAGATAGTAGCAACACTTCCGAGACGAAACACGGCTGAGCACTACTCAGGTTTTTGATTTTCCAAAACTGCAGATTTTTCCTTTTTTTCGACATTTGAAGAATAATTTGGACCATTTTGGTAAATTCAAATAATACTTATCATTTTTAGGGCCAGTTATGATTGATTTTGCTGAATTTAAGTTCAGAATTTTGCGTGAAAATTTGACAAACTTTTTCTGTACGGTCCCACATTGTTCACGTACAGGGCAGCATAGCTCTGCTCCCTTGTGTGTCTTTAGCTTACGGCCACACGCGTGTGGCTGTATCCGTAGAGCCGTGTATGGATACAGACACACACGAGTGTGGCTGTATACACTGCCTTTAAGGGGCCCAGTGGGGTATTCATTTTTTTTTCTCACCAAAATTGAGATTTTTATCTTAAAATGATCCATGGATTCTAAGCTTTAAGAAAATACATACAGATCTGCCGTCTATTCGGCGGGCGCGGTACTTGAATGGAGACCGTTCGCGCAATCATCGCTCGTTCAGAAGTCGCGATACAACACAGATAGAAGTCGAGGAGGTGCATAAATCACTCATTTTGATGCGGAATGGAGCGAAAATCATCATTCTAATCCACCCCATAGTTGCATCACATATATGTATCATCTAATCGGTGGTAAGTACCGTATCATATATGTATAATTTTAAGCACACTTATTAGATCATAAATTCGGGGGCACTATCAGCCCGACCATGAACGCTAGCGCTCCGCGCTAGCGTTCACTTGAGTTAGGTAGAGGGTAGCTATTAGAAGGACAAATTAAGGATTTCGTTATCAATGTTGTACATTTTGGGGGCCGAAAGTGATTATTTTCTGGCTTAGATTGGAGATTTTTAATTGTACTTTACATAAATAGATAGTTTTATACCAAATAAAATTGTCCCAAATCAAAATTTTTACCATCCAAATAGGGTTTCTCTTTTTTTAGAGTGAAGCAGCAACATCTAATGTCATGCAGAAAATAAACATGGCAGTTTATAGGTGATTAACATACCCTAAACTTCCATTGAACCAAGTACCGACTATTTATCCCGCTATGTTCCTATATTTTTTCATGTCACATTTATCAAACAAATATCAATTAATTATTATGACCTTTCAAGCTCATTTGCCGAAAATCTGATTTTTTACACTAAAATTCTAAAAACTTGAAAAGTATTCACTCAAATTCAATGAAATTTTGAGAGATTGTTCATTTTTCTGAGATGAAGAGAATAATGGTGGCTTTTAGAGGTATCTCTACAGAAAATAAAATTATGTTATGTTATGTGTCCCATTTCTGATTTTTTTTAAAATTTTGATTTCACTAGGAAGATGGATGAATATTAGAAAAAGCCACCATAGTTTGTTTGTCTATCACTGTAGTTTCTATGTTTACATCAACAAAGATGTATACCCCTACAATTTTTAGAAGATGCGATTTGAATGATGGCATGTCAATTTTTTTATTTTTTTATTTTTTCAATATATTTGCCTTTTGAGCTCTTATTTTAAGTCGTATTGTCTAACTGTTTACTTTTTTGGATTCCTCACATTCTCAGCTTTCCAGCAGTATATGGTTTGTAGGGGGTAGCTTCAATAGTTTGAAAGATATTCATGATTCCGTGAAAGTGCGCGAAAATGGCAAATAATACCCCACTGGGCCCAAACTAGGACAAAGTATGAATAACTCGTCTTGCTTACCTCGGTCTCAAGTCGTCCAACTCCGTCTTGTATTTCCCGCATTCAATCTGCAATTTCGCTTTATCCCCAGCCGTTTCATCCAGAAGTTTTCGTGCATCTGCTAGTTCCTTCTCGTACAATTCCTTTATATTGGTAATCTCACGGGTTTGCGTTTCCTCGAAGGAGGAAACCTGGACTTGAAGACGCCCATTGTCGAATTCAAGCTGACGAACCCGGTCGATGTAAGTTGCAAGTCGGTCGTTCAAGCCGATCAGGGACTCCTTCTCCTCCCGTCTCGTAATCTTGGTTGGACTAAGGAAGGAAGAAGATGAGGACGATGAGGTGGTGCTTGCCCGAGGGGTAGAGGTCGAAAACTCCGTCCTCGTCGCAGTGGTTGAACGTCTTTGGCTCTTCGTTTGTGAGGCCATGATGACAAAAATTAATTTCACGAAAATGAATGCACCGGACTATTACAATAGCTATCTGTACAATATCTCAGCAATGCAGCCGAAAATTCCGCGTTGGCAAACTGCTGTGCTCTTTACCACCCACAAGTAACACGGTCGATATTGTGCAGTCAAGTGTACCGTACCACCGTACCGTAAACTGTACCGCCGTTATACCGTTACATATACACACGCGAAACGCGGCGGAGAGCAGCCGCCCGGAAGTAAAAATAACGCTCGATCGATGAACTGAGCCTTCCTTGTTGTCACATGATCACCACTATCAAATCAAAGCACCGAGTTCCTTTGTCTAGCGGGAAATTTGTATGGGTGTTGTCGCTGTTTGCGCTGCACGTGTATCCCGAGCATTAGTCAAGGAGCATGTTCACCGAAATAAAGTCCCGTGGGATTTTTGGTATGAAAGCAAGCCACCTATTAAAATGTATCGCCTCTGCCCCGTCTACAGATGCCTTCCGTCGCCATCTGCTGGAAAGTCGTGGCTAAGTTTGTCCTGAATACAGTCCTTTCTGAACTTGTATATACGTTAATTTTGTTTTATTTATTTTATTTGTTTTTGTTTATAAATGAGTTTGGACTTGCAAGTAAGAATATGAACTATGCACGTCGCGTATACACACACACACACAAAGTTTGCAAGAATCTTCAAGTTGAAGGAGGCAGACTATACAAGAAGAAGAAGAAGAAGAAGTGTCTCAAGGGCAGCCCAAATAACAATAAAAAACATGATTGCACTCTGAAATCTTGTGCAGGTGGCCAGCAGAGGGCACCCTTTAACCCTACAAAAATCCGGGCTATTTTAGGTCTTTTTTTCGGTAGGGGGTCATTATGGCTCCCTTAAGATCTCGGCCTTGAAATGCCCAATCGTCGCGAAAACTTGCATGCATTTAAAGTAAGATGTATACAATGCTATGTTATTTTTGTTTTCTTCAAAAATTTCTCTAATTTGCTTATTTATGTTAATTTATGCAAAAAAGGTAATAAAATTCAAATTTTTGCCCATAAATCATATATTCTCCATAATTAAACATTGGTTTTCACTACATATATTCTTTAGAGGATCTTGAACAGTAATACAACAAACAAATTTGGAAGAGCCCGGTTATTCCTTTTGTTTTCTATTGTTTTTATAATTTCTTATGTATTTCTTTGTTTTTTAACTTATGTATTTCATTGTTTTTGTTGTTTTATTTTATTTCTAACTTTAATTGAACTATTTTTACACCAAAAACAAATACCTAAAAGGTAAACAAGACCAATTAGCCAATGATATATCTGTTTTTATGAAAACTGATATTTCCATATGTTTTGTACACAAATCACGAAAATTAGCGAATGTCGGGCTGACATGCAGTGACAAAAGGTCATGTGACTTCGTAACGAAAAATCCGATTTCCCAAAACTTTGTTTTAAAAGATGCACAAGACTCAAATGAAGAAAGTCACCAAGCGGTAGGGCGTCATCCTTAAGCATTTCTGAGCAATCAGAACAATTCCGGGGGGGGGGGGGGCATGATGGCCTCCCGGCCTTATTAGGGTTATGATGATAAGCAACGGTCAGCCATGGGTGTCGGTGATCCCAATACCTCAAACACTCAAACAGTAGGATGGTAGACAGTTACCAAGTGGTGGTAGGAACTTCATCCGGTCTCAATCAAATCCCTTTGACAAGGAGCTGTGCATGTTTGTGATTGTACGTTGGACGCTTGCAGTTGGAGTTGCGAACCACCAGTCCATGTGAAGCAAGAAAATCGTCAACATCGTGAATAGTTGGATACACACTCATATACGGTTGGAAGGGAAATTTGTTCTGTCCTATAGTGCATGAAGACTTCTGATGGTGTATACATATATGTTGTAAAGGAGAGACACATATATTTCGCAGAAGACAACGTTGACTTGCAGAAGACATTGCAGATGGGAAGCGCTCCCTGAATGAGACAACGATGCAAACATTACAATGAGGCCCCAGCCAGCTTTGAGAGACATCCTTTATAATGACCTCGTCGCTGGGCAATAAAAAGGGCAAATTGGCCGATATTATCGTCGAATATCGATTTTGTTTTTATTTTATTTTTAGATAGAGTTCTTTAAAACCTATCCGATGATATGTTTAGAATTCCCATATGTGCCCAACTTTTTGAGAAAATCAAAAATATATATCAATGGGCAATACGAAGGACAAAAAGGGATTTGCCCTTTTAGCTGCCCATTATTGCGCCAAGTTGCGCGCATTGCCTGTGCATTATCAATGCGCGTAAAAGGGCAATACGCATTTTGTCCTTTTTCATGCCCAATATCGACGCGATATCGTGCATGTAAAAAGGGCAAATTCAGAAATGCGTAAATAACTCCGTTAAAAAGAACTGAGCGTAGGCCAAATTAAAAGACTTGATTGCTTTATAGCCTACATAACTGTTTCACTAAACAAGATTACTGGATTTGGCATTTTAAAAATATTATTGCCCAAAATGTCAAAATGTTGTTTCCTCATTCGGACAAAGTAAGTATGATAGGTGTACTACACATCGGCACTGTTTTTAATATCGGCACACCGCGTAATATTTGTTTTTGCGCGTGTTGTGAAAAATCGCGCGTGTGATTATGCGCGCTACCCTTAGAAACTGCACTTGTCGAAATTTGGAGGAGAAATAATGCGTTTATAGTCCGCTACGAGTATTTTTGTGAAATTTGTGAAATAATGCTAACATCACACAAGAAATTTGGAGTTGCGTGCGTTGTCAACGAGTGTCGAGGGGGTGCCGGTATTAAAAACACTTCGAACTCGTGAAGCCAAAAAACAACGCGCGCGTTCGAAGGCGATATCTCAAAATATAATTAATATATCGCAAATCTGATCATCGCATCGGAATCTGCACTATTTTCTCAATATGTGAGTACAATTTCAAGAAATTTGAATGATTTTTAAGTCTTAAACTGTCGGAAATGTTTTAGGGTGCCGATGCGGGGGTCACTCAACCATACCCACCATAACCATCAAATTGTTCCCTTCCAGATGTTACCTGACTGATGTGTCGAACTGTGTCTAGGTTTCAGCAGTAGGTATTCTGCGGACATTCAGCAAAAACAGTGCTATTAGTTCCACTAGTGGCGTTCAATGTTGGGAAAGCAGCGCTTTGTACCAACTCCAGTAACGAAGTTTGTGTTGCTACATAGTTACATCAATTGGGATACTGCCATAATGCTGTCTGAATGATCGCTGCTGATACCTAACCACGGTTCGACCCATTAGTAAGGTAACATCGGGAATGGAGCCATTTGATGGTTGTGGAGGGTTTTGATACGTCTTAGTCCGAAGGAGGCACATACTGTTTGTTCTTTTGTTATTTGGTTTTGGACACTCAAGCAGCTTGGTAGTTGCACATGTCATCAGATCCTTCGGTGTGTCTCTCAAAGCTGACTGGGGGTTATACATCTATGTGCCTCATTGTCATGTTGGCTTCTTTGGTAAAATTGCCATCGCTGTCCCATGCAGGGAGCGCTTCCCATCTGCAATATCTTCTGTGAAGTCAATGTTGTCTACTGCGAAATATATGTGTCTCTCCTAGTTACAAAATATGAGGGTATGTAGTCATTACCATTGACCTTCATTCACTGTAGGGCAGACGTCACAAATTACCATTCCAACTGTACAGGAGTGTTTATCCAACTATTCAAGATATTGACGATTTTCTTGCTTTGTATGGCCTGGCAGTTGACAACTCCAACGTACAATCACAAAAAAGCACAGCTCCTTGTCAAAGAGATTTGATTGAGACCGGATGAAGCTCCTACCACCACTTGGTAACTGTCCACTGTTTGAGTGTTTGAGGTATTGGGATCACCGACACCCATGGCTGACCGTTGCTTATCATAATAACCCTAATAAGGCTGGGGGGCCATCATGCCCCCCCCCCCCCCCCCCCCCCCCCCTCAGGAATTGTTATGATTGCTCAGAATCGCGTAACGATCACGCCCCACCGCTTGGTGACTTTCTTCTTTTGAGTCTTACGCATCTTTTAAAACAAAGTTTTTGGAAATCGGACTTTCGTTACAAAGTCACGTGACCTTTTGTCACTGCATGTCAGCCCGACATTCGCTAATTTTCGTGATTTGTGTACAAAACATATGGAAATATCAGTTTTCATAAAAACAGATATATCATTGGCTAATTGGTCTTGTTTACCTTTTAGGTATTTGTTTTTGGTGTAAAAATAGTTCAATTAAAGTTAGAAATAAAATAAAACAACAAAAACAATGAAATACATAAGTTAAAAAACAAAGAAATACATAAGAAATTATAAAAACAATAGAAAACAAAAGGAATAACCAGGCTCTTTCAATTCTTTTTGTTGTATTACTATTCAAGATCCTCTAAAGAATATATGTAGTGAAAACCAATGTTTAATACTGGAGAATATATGATTTATGTGCAAAAATGTGAATTTTATTACCTTTTTTGCATAAATTACCATAAATATGCAAATTAGAGAAATTTTCAAGGAAAACAAAAATAACATAGTATTGTATTCATCTTACTTTAAATGCATGCAAGTTTTCGCGACGATTGGGCATTTCAAGGCCGAGATCTTAAGGGAGCCATAATGACCCCCTACCGAAAAAAGACCTAAAATAGCCCAGATTTTTGTAGGGTTATAGGGTGCCCTCTGCTGGCCACCTGCACAAGACTTCAGAGTGCAATCATGTTTTTTATTGTTATTTGGGGTGCCCTTGAGACATTTGAATAGGTGGCTTGCTTTCATACCAAAAATCCCACGGGAATTTTCAAGCTCCTTGACTACATGGTCTATACAAGTTGTTTGCCTAGACAACTTTGGACTCGTTGGCCTATAATAATGGTTCCGACGACTAAAGTTAAAGCAGGAATTTGCAGGATGGCTCAAATTTCCCTGGTCAAAGAGATTTCACTGAAGATTAGAATGATTCTTGGAATGATTCATTATACCTTGGAATTATGAGTACTATCCATTCAACTCCCATATCCCTGATTATACCATGCAGGGAAATGGGATATACCACCTCCCTAATTATACTTTGTCAAATTCAACAAAAATTACTTGGATTGGGCTTTCACACGTCTCTTTGTGCCTTGTTGTTTGGCCTATGGTACGATAAATATGAAATGGGTGTTGATTTTTTTCATTATGTCTCCTAGTCCCTAATTATGGAAATCTTTGGACCAAGATGTCAAAATGGAATTCGGATATTAAATCGCCCATAGTTTCCCAATTAGGCCTACTTCACGCGAACAATCGGGATAAAATCAGATATCTATTTTCCCCCCCTGTTTTCATTAGGTAAACGGCTGTTTTTCTATCAGAATCTATATTATATCACTCTCAAGTATCCTACAATTAAATATTACTTTGTGGGGAAAATATAATAAAGTTAAAAGAGTTGGGCAATATTTACAAATTGGCTGGTTGGCCTAAACGAAGGGAGGGGGAAGGTAGCTGCATGGTTGCGTATAATATAGGAAACGGCTAAAACTGTGAACAACTATTTTCCAAATCAACAATATTATCATGAAGACACCGGCCTACTCACGATTTCTGAGAGTCTCGCCATTTGGATATAGTGCTACGTCATTTTGCCCATCTTTGGTGAGGGAGCGAAGCGACAACCCGCAGCGTGCCCGGGTTTTTTATGAATTTTGGATTTAGATGTTTAGAAATTGGAAGATTATTAAGTGCACATTGCAAGCATCATGTTATGAGGAGGGCTTTGTCATGAACTTTAGCCTGACGGTGATAGATCATAGATTGCAAGTATCATAATGGGACCCTGAATAGAATCAGTCAAGGGATACCCACATTGGGAATCTTATTGGGGGTCAAGAGGGCGGAGCCCCCGGGGGGGTCTGTCCTCATAGAAAGGGGGGGTATCATGCGTGACCAAGGACTTGCCAAAAGCACCCTAAACAAGTATTTGCGTGGTGCAAAAAATACACCCTAAGTAAGTATGATTATCGGTAATTTGCTACCCTAAGTAAGTAATACATTTTTTGTAAACCCCTAAGCAAGTTATAACTATTTTTGATACCCTAAGTAAGACTAGTATTCAATTTTTTGTAAACCCCTAAGCAAGTTATAACTATTTTTGATACCCTAAGTAAGTAATACATTTTTTGTAAACCACTAAGCAAGTTATAACTATTTTTGATACCTATAAACAAGTAATACTCTTTTGCTTTCCTTGCATGAGGCCCTTGATCAAGCATAATGTAAATAGATTGTTTTTCCGGGTGCGGTTCGTTATTCCGAAGGTTCGTTATTCCGAAGGTTCGTTATTCCGAAGGTTCGTTATTCCGAAGGTTCGTTGATCCGAAAATAAAATCGGGTTCGTTATTCCGAAAATTAAATCGGGCTGGTTATAATACTATAGTTTGTGTTTTGTTGATTTAATTTACAGCCTGCATTAAGCATACCCCTCCCCCTTTCCCTCCCTTGGCCAGACCAATCAAACATTTAAGTTTATTTTATCTCTTTATATGAAATTATAGCATTATAACAAACCCAAATTCATTTTCGGATTAACGAACCCGATTTCATTTTAGGAATAGCGAACCTTCGGAATAACGAACCCTCGGAATAACGGACCTTCGGAATAACGAACCTTCGGAATAACGAACCCGATTTCATTTTAGGAATAGCGAACCTTCGGAATAACGAACCTTCGGAATAACGAACCTTCGGAATAACGAACCTTCGGAATAACGAACCTTCGGAATAACGAACCTTCGGAATAATGCAACAAATGTTCGGATTAACGAACCCTATTTCATTTTCGGATTAACGAACACTCAGGTATAGGAAATTTGCGTGTTCGGAATAACGAACCTTCGGAATAACGAACCGCACCCTAAAAAAGATCCCCTTTTTCCTGATTTTTTGTGATTTTGAGACCCTATTCAAGATACGTACGTAACTTGCCTGATCGTAAAAAACACCCTTTTTACTCGAATTCTTGGTCACGCATGATACCCCCCTTAATCTATGAGGACAGACCACCCCCCCCCCCCCCCGGGGCGGAGCCCCCGGAAGCTTTGTGATCCAGCAATAAAGATGTTGTCTATATTATGTAAATAGGAAATACAGTTAACTATTGTATAGTTAGCTCAATTTTAGTGGGCATAGAGAGAAGACCTGAATAAAACTATTCAGAGTAGCCTACAGGGCCGGGACTGGGTCAAAGAACCTTAACCCTAAAAAGACTGGGCTATTTTGAACCTTAAAAAAACTTTGGGGGGGGGGGGGCTAAAAGGGCCCCCCCCCCCCTAAGATCTCGGCAACCGAAACTCCGATCGACTCCAAAATTTGGCATCGTGATAGATGTCCATATATAAGGTCTATATAAGGTCTTTCGTTAGTATTCATGCCTAATTTGTGATACTATTCAGGTATATTATGATTTATTTCTCTAATTATTGTATATAATATATTAAGGTTTCTTTATACCTCGTGAGTTCATTAATGTTATTTCCATGTTTGTAAATATTGTTGCAAATGACACTGCAATTCAGCTTGTAGCTGTGAATGTGACATTTTGTTGAATAAAAATACCATTATTATTATTACAATATTGCGTAGTTAAAATTTTTTTTAAATTAGAATATGCTAATTAGAGCTAATTAATTATGCGAAAATGGTATTTTTTGTATTTTTCGTAGTTTTCTCGGCAATCGAAACTCCAATCAACTCCAAATTTGGCATGGTGATAGATGTCCATGAGCCATACAATATTGCATAGTTAATTTTTTTGTTTTAATTATAATATGCTAATTAGAGCTAATTAATTATGCGAAAATTTCATTTTTTTTTCGTTTTTTTTGCATTTTAAAAATATTTGTTATATATTTTTTCGATGGAATCAAATATTAACCATTATTCAACCATTTGTAGCCCAAAATTAAATGATTGCAGTGATCAGAATGAAAAATAAAGGTTTTGTCTATTCTAGGAAAAAGTCAATTTCCATTGGATTTGTACACAAATCACAAAATTTTGCGATTTTCGGGCCGACGCTCACTTACAAAAGGTCACGTACCTTTAGAACAGTACACCCGGTTGTCGCAAATTTGGTATCAAAAGTTGCGAAAGACTCTAAGGAAAAAAGTCGTGAAGTGGCACCGTAACATATAATAATAATGGTATTTTATTCAACAAAATGTCACATTCACAGCTACAAGCTGAATTGCAGTGTCATTTGCAACAATATTTACAAACATGGAAATAACATTAATGAACTCACGAGGTATAAAGAAACCTTAAAGGGTACCACCACCCAAAAATAATAATCTTTTTATAGAAAGGTAACATCTTTAGTATTCCATTCCTTCAATAAGTTCACAAAAATATGTTTTCAGAAAAAAATATATAATTGGAAAACGCATCACCATTCTCAGCCATGCGGTCATGCGGTCTGAATGCGCAGACTATTATGCGAGCACAGCCAGCGGCGCTCTATGCAGAGCGAACGAATCATCCGGGATTCTATTGACGTACGCGTAAATTGCATTGGCGCACTCGCAAATGCCTGGCTCGTGTGGAACCACGAGATAGCCGTGGTTCCGTAAGTGGTGGAAATTAATTGCTTTGTTTAAGAATTACACAACCCTTTGCAAAATGTTGGGTATCTATTTGATATCACAAAACGGTACCAAAACATATAATAATATGTTGTCCTTTGCCTGGTGGTCCCCTTTAATATATTATATACAATAATTAGAGAAATAAATCATAATATACCTGAATAGTATCACAAATTAGGCATGAATACTAACGAAAGACAGTAAATTATATTATTATTTTGTATATCGATTAATCAATAATTAAGTGATTAGAAAAATCAATAGGCATCATGTATCAATTTATATTTCCTAATGCAAATTTTATATTTTAAGATAACATTAAAACCATTATGACTGCTGTAACATTTACTGGGCTAGTTAAAAATTTACGAAAATTACATAATATAGCTCAATCACAAATTAATAGAATAACGAATTAGCCGTAATTACTAACCAACGACAGTGAGTAATAATGTTGTTTTATATATTGATACATGAAATGAGTAATAACAAAAGCCCATAATATAATATTAAGGCATCGTGTATTAATTCGATTTTCTAATGCAAATTTAATATTTAAAAGTAAAATTTATAAAATTTAAAATACTTATAAATTAATATTTATAACACTTACTAAGCAAGTTAAAGATTTATACAAAAACTACATAAACTAGCAGCAATTCTTGGAAATTAGTAATAATTAATTATCCGAATAGAATGATATGATATATGAATTATAATGTATTGCATTCAATGGCTTAACTAACTTTATTCAATTACATGGATTATGGATATAATGATATCACCCGTAAATTGAGACTCGTACACAAAAATGCGAATTCAAATGCATTTCAATAAGAGTGTTTTGGTTTGGTTCAATAGCTTATAATAATCAACACTTACTTTTAAAGTCAAAAGTATTAAATGTACAATTATAAGGTACTGTATCTCGCTGTAATAACTAGTTTGTACAAATCAATTATCCAATACAATTCGTAAGGGTGAATAAATGCATTTTTACCATCAAAGTATAATTGCCCGTTATTATACATAAATGCCTCACACAAAGGAAGCATCATAATAAAGATAGGAAGCATCATAATCATAATAATACAGATCGGATATATGTGCGTGAACAATTATAACACAATAATCAAATCAAATCAGTATATTATAATAGTACAAAACTTACGTGTCTAATGTATTACATGCATCAATATACATGGGGATTTTAAAGGGATCTAGTAACTTTGCTGGGATGTGCAAAAAGTGATGAATGGTTGATGCAATGTATATTTTTGTTATCTCATATGTCCACAGGGTATTGTGTGAAAATTTCAAGTCAAATGGACATTGCATGGCCGAGTAATGAGCGAAAATGCAAAGTGGAATAAGTGATAGGTCACTAACTCACTGCACTCACTTTGTAACAGGGATGAAAAACTCGCCCGGAGTTTTTCTTATCTGAATACTTCGATCGTACATATCTTTGTAACGAAAGGGAAATTTGAAAAACCGAAAGCTGTCCCATGATTTTATTGTTAATACGAATACAACAAGGTATAAGGGAACCGCTAGAATTAAAATTTTATTTTGAGGATTTGGACAATGTTACTAAGTCCCTTTAAGGTATCTAATTAGTATTTTTATTCAAGCATCTCACAATGTAAGGAATAGGGCTGGACCTATACCTTTCTGTCCTACAACCAATAGAATATAAATTTTTTTGACGACGTAACTGCCTTCCAGTGTCTGGTCTCTGTTCTGGGAGCCAGTTCCGGAAATCATTAGAATTAAGGAGGGATTTGCCGAACTTCAAGCATATTTTCTTCCGCCTATCTTCCAGAGTTTCAACCATCGTAACATCCAAAGCATTATCATATGATCCATAAAGGGGACCCAAAATCAGCCTTAGTGCTCGTTTCTGGACTCTTTCAATAGAGGCTGTTTGCATTTTTGTTAGACCAGGGTGCCAAACAGGCACCCCGTACTCTACCAAGGGGCGAACGTATCCCTTATAAATCAATATCAAATCTCTCATTGGTAATTTAAATGGAATTAAAGAACGAAGAATATGCATTCGCTTATTAGTCTTCCTAATCATAGCATACACCTGACCCTCCCACTTAAGATTTTCATTAATCAAAATACCAAGGACTTTCATTGAATCTACTTGGGCTAGAGTCAAATTATTAATTTTAACATCGAGCGGTATTTTTTCATATTTACCAAAATCGACACGCATTACATTGCATTTATTAGGATTGAGTTTCATATTGTTTGTATCACACCATTGAGTTAATGAGTCCATGGTCGGCTGGACCTCACTGGGCGCATCCCGCATACGTGACTCTACAATTGTCATATCATCCACGTACTTCCAGTACCTAAGGCCACAGTCAGAGAGGGCATCATTGGCTAGTATCAAGAACAAAATTGGGCCAAGTTTTGTGCCCTGAGGCACACCAGCCGTCAATGATATCTCATCGGACAAATGACCACGGTACCGGGTGCGCTGGGTGCGTCCAGTGAGGAAATCCGCTATCCACTGAATGATGTGTTCGGAAGGGTTCAACTGAATCAGTTTATCAATAACAATTGTATGGTCAACTCTATCGAACGCCTTAGAAAAATCAGTGGTGATTACAACTGATGTATTCTTTTGGCGTTTATCAGCGTAACTACAAAGGACATTAATCAAATCCACGAGGTAATGAATAGTGGATCTACCGGCCCGGCTACCAAATTGATTAACATCAAGATAAGAGTCAATATCAGCGAGAAGCCACTTTGTCACGAATTGTTCTGCGATCTTCGAGAAGTGGTCAGTGAGTGCGATCGGACGCAACTTTTCTAACCGTGGTGGCTGTTCTTTAGGCACCGGGACAACAATCGCTTTCTTCCATTGGGTCGGCACAACTCCTTCTGAGAAAGAAGCATTTAATACGTCACACAGCGGAGTGCTAAGCTCGTAGGCAAAGATCTTAATGAGCTTAGCGGGAATACCGTCGGGACCAGCAGACTTTCCTGGCACAACTTTACGTATACTCATGGAATATTTAAGCGTTGCGAAGTAATCGCGAAAATAGAGGAGGGGGGGGGGGCTAAATCAGCCCCCCAGTCTTTTTAGGGTTAAAGGGCAATGCTATTAGTGGAAAATAACTTTATTGACCCAATTAATTGATTAATATTGTTGAAATAGCATAACAAGGGGCGTGTGTGAAAAAATCCGAACCTTAGTATCGTTAAGTGCAGAAATATAAGTTAAAACATTTATGAAAGCCGCTGACATTGAGCCCTAATTCACCGTCAGTTTAGCTCGTCTGCGCTGGCCACATAGATAATGATAATAATAATAATAATTCTATATTTATAACGCGCGCACATTCTGTCCATTCGAACACTCGTGGCGCACAATTCAAACATTATTGACAAATGTAATATTAAACAAAATAGCATAATAATAATAAAATAACGATCATAAGCATACAAAGTTATCACAAAAATAACTAACGCATTTCATTAGGTAGGTTTTCAAGCAGGATTTAAAGTTAGTGATTGTCTGAGATTGACGGAGATCTTGGGGAAGCTGATTCCAGATGTGGTGCAGCAACCCGCAACGATCTGTCCCCCCATGCACGACCTCTTATAGATCTTCTTTCCAAGAGCTGGACGGTAGAGGTGGATCGAAGTCTCGTACGGCCTGGCACGCGCAGAGATGTATAGAGATTGGTTGTGCATAGTACCGTTCGAGCGATTCGCTCGTGCGAATTACCATGTGCACATTTACCATAGGATTAACACGCAGGCACACGAGGCTGTATATCAACAGACAACCATCGGCGCGATATCAATCCGCAGCAGATAGCTTTATAATTTACCAATTATATCAATTAGTATGCGGATTCCAGGCCAAATTTGTATCATCCCGTATTAGTAAAAACATATTCTTTCACATGATTGGTAATAAGAGCGTGCATTTCATTTTTTTGTGTGGGGGCGTTTCCTAATACCGTGCATTTCCCTTTAATGGGGGTTCCAGGGGGCACAGCCCCCGGAAGATTTTGGATTTGGGCAGTTTAGCACTGTCAAAATGTCGTTATAAAAAGACTATTAGTCTATATATAGTATTAACTTTCACATTATGAATGATAGGGGACAATGCTCCTTTATTTTAATGTTATTATATATTTTGGAACCGGGGGGGGGGGGGGGGGGGTAATAATACAGGCCACCCCCTCCCCCCCCCCCCCCCCCCCACCTGAAATATTGGGGGGATATATCCCCCCCATCCCCCCATGATCGACGCCCATGGGCCTACTTATAGTGGAGTAATTAACTACTAGGTATACGAGACAGTATACTGGGCGTATAATATACATATTTGGCAAGGGTTAAAGGGGTAGTTTAGTTTTGGTAGAGAGGGTGCTGCACATCACAATTTTTTTGTTAGGTAATGAAAAACTGAGTGTCGAATTTGAGAGAACGTGCAATTTTAATGGCAGAATAAACTTTATTTGGTCAAAATCGACCCAGAAACGGTTGAAATATCAATAAATATATCTGATCTTATAATTATTTGGGGCCCAAATAATTAGATGATTTTTAGAAAAAAATAAAAAAATGCTTTCACTTTTTCAAAATGTTCAAAAGCGTTTTTTAAATAGTTATTTAACCATTATAAATAAAACATCACATGCATAATTTTGTATGAAAAATGGTTGAAACCAATGCCTTTCTAAAAAGCGCCCTCTTGTGTTTTAATGGCTCTTTTTTAATGATAACAGGCTTTTTACTTAGTCGTTTGTAATTTTGTATACCTTTTGAGCATGGTGGAGTTATAACTATTAGTTTATATTGTTACTGTGCAGGTTTTGGCTACTTAAGTTCAGCCTTACCAAAACTAAACTACCCCTTTAAAGACAACAAAAACATTGAACATATAGGCCTTCTTATTTGTTTAAATAAAAGAAATCAGACAGTGTGCCTCTCACCACCCAGCAATACGATGGTTAGTGGGCCTATAATATAGGAAAAACATGCGTAGGCTATTATGCCCAGCAAGGCATATCAAGATATATTAGGCCTATAGGCTAAACGGACATAGGCATGACGTACGCCGCTATTTCTTCAACGGCATTAACAACTAAAAACGAAAAATAACATATTAATTTATCACTGGAACTCTGATCATAATTACGTCTGAATATTTTTTTAAAATCATGATTGTTGTTTTTTAGAAGGCGACCCGATGAGTGAAAGGATAAATCCGTATAGTAAAATGTGCGGCCACTTTATACAAACACCCTTTTTGTATTAATATTTAATTTGTATTACTATACTCTATGTCGACCATTCATTAGTGAAACATATTTTAACTATTTGCTAACTATTTGACCTACATTATGTTTTGTATATTTTCAAACATTTTAGCAATTATCTTCTTCAGTTTGCTATATGTCCCACCTCTATAAAAAAAAATTAAAAAACTCTCCAGAGTAAAATTCCCCCAGTGACATCATCTGTCAATCACTACTCAGTAATTTACTGATAAGATAAACAATACAGGGTGGAATGCAACTTCGTCCAAGGTGCATGAGGGCCTGCTCACAATAGCATCACATGTTTGAAACTTTGAATGCAATTCTAACTGACACACTTTCGATTTCAATAGAAGTTGCTATGTCAGATAGGCTCAACCATGATTAGGACAAGAAATTAAATGATAAGCTATTTTATGAAAACATGCAGTGCTTTTAATTGTGAGCATGTTCTTTTTGTAAATATGTATCTCCGGCTAGGATGATTACGAGCTCCTTATTGTTGTGATTTCATATTTAATCAAATTTCTCTTATTTTAGACTTTTTACGGCAATTTTCGTCCATCGATCTGCACAGAAACCCCCCTAATGCTCTCTGCTGTTTCCCCCCTATTTGCGTAAGCAAAAATACTGCTGCCAAGTCAGACACGAAGCGTTGTCGTCCTGCAGTGCGATGTTCGCACAACCGTAACGATCCTTTGTCCAACACGTATAAGCAATTGCATAGGCAGTGCAAGCAAAAGGTTTCAGCACAAGCAAAAGCTTGTGCATATGAATTCAAGCAATTGCTTGAACTTGAGCAATTGCTT
>JBAMJV010007087.1:0-20127 GCA_037951105.1 Echinarachnius parma | reverse complement strand
GGATGCGTAAGGATCAAAGCAATACATGCTCCCAATTTGTGTGATCTACGATTCCATACCCTCTCTGAGAATTAGCTGGAAGTCCTTGAGCAGAGAAGGAGTAGGTGATTGAGAAAAAAAAAAAGGAAATACGTCTCTAACATGATCTCACAAACACTTTTGCCAAAATCTAAACTGGAAGAATGAGTTTTCATGGCATGTCAGGATGTTTACCAACCCTCTATGACATGCCATATTACATCATAATGCTGAGTTAATGTTGGTATGAAGACCTACCTAAGGTTCATTCGTGTGAGTTAATCGATCGTTGGGGCGCACGTGCCACCCCCCCCTCCCCACCCACCCCCCCCAACGTAATTTGATAAAAACATAAATATAACGTTGAATTGTCTAAACAATATAGAGATTTCCTGCAATAAATTTACCTAAGCTTCTATGCAGTTGCAGAAGATTAATTGCTTATTGCCATAATCTTGTAAATGCAGTACCATTCATTCTTTCCTCCCCATCCTTACTTATACAACTTCCTGAAAGACATAAACTTACTTAAGTTATGCCCTCATAGGTTTGCTCTTGATTGTACCTTTGTTATACCCTGTACCATTGGTAATTTGTGAAAAGTAATTTATTATATAATAAGGATTTATGTTCAAATATTAGGTAATGCCGATCTCATCAAAGCTGATTTAATATTTTTTAATTTGAATGTCAAGTCATTTCCACTATAGGCAATTATAGAATTATGTATTCTAGTAATTATTTATTGTTATCTTTACAAAACGTGTTAATCCTCTATAATAATTTAATACTTGCTCAAAAAATTTTAGACGTTTATTGTTTATCAACTTACCTCTTTGGGCTTTTGATTCTAATGTTTATATATTAATATTGTCCACACGTTCGTTGGTTACTGATGGTTTAAATACATTGTATGACCTAATACATACTTTCTTCAACTTTGAATGGTATTAGAACACCCTTGTTATATTTTTGATTATAGGTACTGTATTAATTATGTTTTTAAAATTGAATTTCACAAGTCATCATACATATAGGACTCCGTTCACAGTTAATTATGAAACCTATGAAACTAGAACTATATAATATGTAAATTATTTAGTGTTAAAATTAAAATACAATTGTGCTTTTCTACTAGCAATGATATGAATTATGTATTTTATTTAAGCGCTATATTTATATTATAATGTTGTATTCATTCATTAGTTATTGTGTTCATGCTAAGATTAGGACGGTTTATGTTTCATTAACTCACCTCTATTGCTTTTTGAATATTTAATTGTATTCTATAGTTACATGTACGTTTATATTTAATTGTAAGGATAAAATTTGCTATTTCTTGCTGAACTTCTTTGGATTTAATATTGTAATTTGATTTAGTAGACCGATATTAAGTCTCTGTTTTTACATATTAATGATTTAATTTATCCAAGTGTGTTTTTACCTTGTTATATTTTGGTAATGCATTTTACCATTGTAAACCTGGACTTGTTTAGTCTTCGGGACTTTTTACCTCAGTATTTATTCTTCGAATAAACCAAAATTGAAATTGAAAATTGAAATTGAAATTGAAATTGAAGGTTACTGTCAAACCCCTTGCCCAAAATATATAAGATAAAATGGCAAGCAGTAACACATGTTTAAGACAATCCACAGTAAATAAAATGTTACATTTACATCCTTTTATGTTATAAGTAAGTCCAATTATGGATATCTTACAAATTACCATCAAACTCCTAAAATACATTGTGTGTAAAAGGTAATGTTTCAAGTCTAAAAGATCGTAGAAATTGTAACATTAGCTTTTGCATTTTATCTGTTTTCACAACAAAATCACAATAAAATCACATGTAAGTGCACTCTGATGTAGATTCCTGCAAAATTCATCCATGGGTAATATCTCTTTCCCTCCATTTATCCCTTGGGCCCCCTCTAATTCCCCTACAAGTTACAAGATGGGAGAGCAGGTCCCATGAATGTAAACAGAGTGCTGCATCTCACCTGGGAGTGTTCCACAAGGGCAAATATGGATAGATTGAGGAGGCTCTCTCGCAAGATGATGCTCATAAATAGCCATTAATGCAGAGATGTGAGAACCTAAGTTTATACATGTAGTGTAAACTGATTTTAAAAGCAACACTACTTGGGAGGACATCACAAATATGTTATTTATGTATACTAAAATCCAGCTCATAATTTAAAGGGACTTTATCATTGTCCAAACCCTCAAAATCAATTGGAATTCTAGCGGTTCCCTTATGTACATTGTACCTTGCTTTAATCGTATAACAATAAAAGCAGGAACAGGTTTTGGTTTTCAAATTTCCATTTCGTTCAAAAGATATTTACGATTGAAGTGTTAGTGCAATGAGTAAGTGAATATCACTTGCATTTTTTTAAATCAGATCCTTACATCAATTTTTACTAGAAGGATAGTGTCCACTATATACATACAAATCATAATTTTATTGTTCATTTATAGAGCTTCCCTGTCAGATTTCCCGTAATTTTGAACATTGCCATGAAATCTGAAGGAGAATCAGAAACTCCCTTCTAAACGGAAGCTGGGAATTCAGAGAGCAAAGTGATTCTAACCCATTCAGAACTGATGGATTTTGCTAGAACATGTATTAGTGTTGTTGATTTCGGGAGTATTACTACCCCGGGACTCGCGATAATTTTTCGAGGCGAGTCCCCGGGTACCCGAAATTTACCCATTTGTTGATTACACGATCGGCATGTCATGCGCCTGGGAAAACATGTTCATATCAAGTGACAAAAATTGAGCGCATTATGTCACTTTGAATGAACATGCATAACTCTTGCGTTCAATAAGGGGACCTTGCTTTTTTTTCGGGAAATCGAGTAACGATTTTTCGGCGGGACCCGGGTACCTGGACTCATCAACAGCACTAACATGTATTTCTCCATAGACCCTAGAGTATTTTTTGGGAGGACCAGTCCCTAAATGGGTTACCTGTTCAAGAATCATTTGAACATGCATTCTCCACAAACCCCAGCCAGAAATTGTTTGAAGAACCGTGACTTAAAAGGGTTTTGAACAGCAGCTTTTGCAGAGTAGGGGAATGAAGCAAGCTTAAACCCCCTTTTTAATTGGAGAACCGTATTTTCTAGCTCACTATTACCCGAGTAAGATTTCCATAAAAACAGTAGGAGGTCGGGTCGTAAAAGACGCAGCGAGAGGATGTGTCAGCGTTTTAATCAAAAGTGTTCTCCGGGTAGGTTACTATAGCAACCGCACCTCTCTCATCATGTGACCAGCTGGCGGACATGTGCTAATCGCGAGCGCGCTGGTATACGTTAGCGCGGGAAAATTTTGACCCGGTCAAATTCATATCGGGTAAACATACAACAGGCAATCGGGAGCGCAATAGTCAGTCTACTATAGTCACGATAGACGGTAGATTAGAATTCAAGAACAAATAATTCTAGTTAAATCTCGCTGATACAGGTGTTGGGATATTGCCATGAGCTGAGATCAGCGATGAATAATGCGCACCACGTAGATGTACCCTGGAGTGAGCTGTTGTACTTATCAAATTTTAGATTTGTTTAAACTTCCAATTTTTATATTCATAGTATTATAACTTGTATTATTCTGGTCAAATTTAAGTCTAAAATTAGGAGTATGTGGAATAGTGTTTGTGTGTGAACTTACAGCAGTTTAAATTGGCAACCTTGTTTACAAGAGTACCACATAGTTCCCGATCCAAAACCGCGATCGCTGCAATGTTTACATTTTTTACGAGACCATGACGTCATCTACCCGGGTAACGTTCTGCGCGCTTTTTAATACAATGTTATTCTAGCTTAAACATCCTGACGTTACCTCGCTATTACACCTAGCCCGACTAGGTTGAATGTTACCGCGCTGTTGTCAGACGTTACCCCCGATTGAGTCTTTTTAATACAAACGCGGTAGAATGTCTTCCCTGACAACGTCCCAGGACGTTACCCTCGACTATTTTCCTCAATTAAAAAGGGGTTTTAGATGGATAAAATAGGTGACAAAGAAGTGTTTAATTTAGTTTAGGACCATTCTTATTTTCTAGAAGGGTTAAGAACAGCGGCATTCGTACGTTTAACAGGGGAACCAAGCATGCTTATGGACTGTTGATATATGCGATAAGAGATTGTAAATATATATTTTCGCCATTTCTACATTCTAAAAGGGTAATGAACCGGAGCTCCGTTTGAGTAGAGGAATCAAGCACACTGGATTAGATAAGAGACGGGGATGGGCACAATCTTCATGTTCTCCTAGTGATAACATGGAGCTGTCTTAAAAGGATAACATTGAGCGTCCCCCCTGGCATTAAACTTCACTCCAATGATTTTCAGACTCCCTACGGAAAATGTTGTACTATGCACTATATATGCACTATGTAATTTTTGTTCCAAGAAAAGGTTGCTGAAAGGGAACAACATCCTATATAATCATGCGCTCTACACTACATGTATAAACATTAAGCGTGTTTGTGCTAAACTTTGTATGTTTTTTAGCTAACATTTATTCTTAATGTGATTTAGTCAAGAAAAAATGTTGAAGAAAAGGAAGAAAAACATGAAAAGATGAGAAAAGGATAAAGCCATTATGTTCTCCTCACAATAACGTCGAGTCTCTTGGAAATTACACTGCGCTCTGTTGAATTCAGTCTACTGAAAATATGCAGTTAACCTTATTTATTAAGTGTTAATTTTTCCCCCTCTAAAATGCAGCGGAAAGAAAACAACAATAACAATGGAGACCAAAAATAGATCAAGCCACTGTATTGTAATGCTCTATGCCAAGTAATAACATCAAGCATTTTGCATTACAACGTGCTCCTTTGAATTTTGGTCTACTGGCAATTATCAAGAAAACAATGTAAAGGGAAGGAAACGCTGGAAATTTTGCTTGCTGTAACTGAGAAGTGAAGAATGCATTTCACTTCTGGGCTCTTTTATGATTATATTTTTGGGGCATTTCGATGGCGAATTCGCCCTGAGCTCCGTGTATTTTTTTTTTACTGGCCATTATCATCATGAGATATGAAATGACTTTTCCCTGGAGCCCTGTCCACTCACAAAACTCCTGCAAACTCTACATGCATGGATTTGTATTGTCATGAAGCTACATTTGTACATACCATATACCCCAAGCCCCAAGTCGGACTACATAAACTGTATTTTGCAGATGAGTGCCCTTGTGCACAAAAAGTGAAATGTAACAATTTCTACTAGATATTTATGTTTAAATTGACTGTGTATTTTACATACGTGTACATTCATCAATTTTTAAAATGCATCGCTTCGCTTCACACAAAACAATGTGCTTGCAGTTTTTAGGCTTTTAAAAAATGTAAGAGCTTCGTCTTGAAAGTTCTTTTTCTGCGATGTTTGCTGGCCAGGCTAGAAGATTGTGAATTGTGATGAATGGATAAAGTAGACCATTTTCCTGACATGAACCAGATTAAGATTAAGATTAAGATTTCATAACTTTGAAAGTTGAAACTCTTAAGATTTTATAAAGAAACTCTGCATCATTCATGGGTTTCAGAGGCTCTGTTCAGGTATTTCGGGGGCTAATCAGCGCTACTAGCCCCCATGTATTTTTTTTTCACTGCAATCCAATGCATACCTTCAAACTTACTGTGACAGTGAACAAACATCACAGCCAGGGCACTTACTGACATATCCAATTTACTTCACAGGTCAATGCATCGATCGCCTGCTGGGGAAATTGCCAGTGTCATGTCCACGCATCTGTCCATCCATCAACTCATCTACCCATCTATCCATCATCAATGTAATGCAGATTCATCCATTAACTAATCATTCTTTCTGTCCATCAAGTCACCAAGAATCCACAACAGTATGTACGTCCCTTTAGCAATTCACCATTTCATCTAGTTGCAATCTACATAATGTGCATATTATGTACAGATCTGTTCAATCCATCTAATTAACATTCCAGATCCATCTTGATATATGTTGATCCATCAATTCACCATTTGATCAAGATGAGATTGATCTACTGGTCTATCTGTCCATCAATAGACCGCTTCTGTAATGTATGCAAATATTATGCGTATGACCGTCAGACTCCCCGTTGGCAAGCTTAACAATAGTAACTATGTCCGGCAAGCTCCGGCAATCTTAGCTTGCCGGACCTAGTTACTATTGTTAAGCTTGCCAACAGGAGAGGTCCTTATGTCATACGCATATTATTTGCATACATTACAGAAGCGGTTCTATTCATCATCTACATGTATGTATTGTAGATCACTAGATCCATCCATCAACTCAACATTTCCATTCATCTATCCATCTTGTTTTTGTGTACAGTAATGTACATGTTGTAGATCCATCCATCTATCCATCATTTGTATATAATGTAGACCCATCTATCACTTCACCATTCCTACATAATGTACATGTATCCATCCATCAATTCACCATTTCATCTCTGTATTTAGAACTCTGTTTCATTTATAATACAGTAAAGTAGTGCTGTTGATGAGTCCCGGGTACCCGGGTCCCGCCAAAAAATGTCGAGTCCCGGGTGCAAAAATCGATACGGTACTCGATTTCCCGAAGAAAAAAAAGCAAGTCCCCACATTGAACGCAAGAGTTATCATGTTCATTCAAGTGACATAAATGCGCTCAATTTTTGTCACTTGAATGAACATGTTTTCCCAGCTGGCGTGACATGCCGATCGTGTAATCAACAAATGGATAAATTTCGGGTACCCGGGACTCGCCCGAAAAATTATCGCGAGTCCCGGGTAGTAAATACTCCCGAAATCAACAACACTATAATAAATTTGTCTAATATTTCATAGCATTTTTGTGATTGCATGATTTAATGATCATGTTTCTTTAAACATGTACATTTGAAATGTTTTATACTCTGATTATAAATTGAAGTGCAATAGCCTTCTTGGCTACGAATAATTATACACATGTACAGGACCTTGAATTAAATTATGTCTGTCCGCATACTACGTCCGTTCATCACTTAATCATTAGATCCATCTAATTACCATTCCATCTATCCATCTTCATTGATACATGTATCAATCACCATTTCACCTAGATGAGATTGATCTACTCTTGCATCGGTCCATCAATTCATCTACACATCAATACATCTTCTCTTTATGGTGTGTGCGCGCTCGTGTGTGCATTTATGCAAGAGTTTCGAAAGATCTTGTGTGTATGCGTGTGTTTGTGTGGGTGTGTTTTTCCACGCATGTGTGCGTGTGTGTGTGTGTGTGTGTAAGAAGTTGTGAATGTGTGCTTGTTTTTATAACTGTATGTGTGTGTGTGTGTGTCCAGGTCAGTATCATGTGTGTGCTCATGTAAGTGTGATTGCGTGAATGTGAGTATTTGTATGTTAAAGGAGCCCCTACCACCATCTCCGGACCAATCCCCCCCCCCCCCCCTCTCCTCCCCCTCCCCCTCCCAGATAGGAAGGGGCGAGTATCTGGTTTCACACTAATGGGGGACTTGGGGGAACTTGCACTCATGGAATGCGGTGCTAAGTACTGTAAACATGTATAGGATTGGGAGAGTCTGAAGACTTGGATCTAAATATCTTTGGACAGATTTAGTTAGGTGCCTGTCACGCAATATTTAACCAATTCAAGATTATTTGATTTTGCTTAAACATGCATTCTCCATAGACCCCAGACCTAGTATGTTCAGGAGTCAGTCGTGAGTGGGGTTAAGTATGCCTAGTATGGACTGCAGAAAGGGAGAACAGTTTCTGTTTTGATTGGTGGACCTTGCATTATGTGATTTCCAAAATACTGGTCACTCATCGCTTATTAAATTCAATCTATTTCTAGATCATCTAGATGGATATAAGGGACTGGCGTTCAGGAATTGAAAAGGAGCAAAATGAAGCTGTATGATATGCACCCCTAAATCTTCCTGATTGTTGAATTTCAATGTTGGGTAGCTCTGACTCCATTCCACCATTCACTTTCCAAATGTATCGAGCAGTGAACAAAAATACACAGGGGCTCCAGGCCAGGCGATTAGCCTCCAAAATGCCCCCAAAAGAGCCCCTGAAAATCATAAAAGAGCCCTAGGCTTGTGTAAATTGACTCTGCAACTAGGTTTAGTTGCTCATTTTCCTACCCGAAGGCTTGGAAAGTAGCTCTGGAAATTTTTGTTTTACTATGGTACGGAGGAGGATGCATCCAGCTGCTCTAGCATCACAAAATACAATTTAATGTAGCCACAAAAGTGCATCAGAAAATCATTACAAAAGAGCCCCTGTAATTTGGCATCTCATCTTATATAGAGTTCCATGCATAATGTAAGTTTTAGACTTTTAGGTGCTCTGGAGTAGCCCTTGAGAACGTTTTTGTCTTCAGTGTTTTAAACTTGGATATCATGTTGCACAGTATAGTCAGTATCATGTAACTCAAAATAGAGCCCCCACAAACACCCTTGATGGATTCGTAATCTACTTACTATCACACACATGGGAGATGCCTGGATGTCAAATTCCATTTAGTCAGTGCACATCTCAGGTGCAACTTTGATTAAATTGTGTAGAATGTTAGTACATGTAGGTCTGTTACACAGACCTGTACAAAAAGGCAAAATATGCATGCTAATTTGATAAAATACACATGTATGGTTGAGTGACCCCCGCATCGGCACCCTAAAACATTTCCGACAGTTTAAGACACAAAAATCATTAAAATTTCTTGAAATTGTACTCACACATTGAGAAAATAGCGCAGATTCCGATGCGATGATCAGATTTGCGATGTATGCATTACATTTTGAGATAGCGCCTTCGAACGCGCGCGTGGTTTTTTGGCTTCCCGGATTCGAAGTGTTTTTAATACCGGCACCCCCTCAACACTCGTTGACAACGCACGCAACTCCAAATTTCTTGTGTGATGTTAGCATTATTTCACAAATTTCACAAAAATACTCGTAGCGGACTATAAACGCATTATTTCTCCTCCAAATTTCGACCAGTGCAGTTTCTAAGGGTAGCGCGCATAATCACACGCGCGATTTTTCACAACACGCGCAAAAACAAATATTACGCGGTGTGCCGATATTAAAAACAGTGCCGATGTGTAGTACACCTATCATACATACATTGCACATTATTTCTGCTTGTGCTAGTAGAGTGAGACACAAATAAGTTAATCAAGTTGCTACAATTCATGGAAAATCATCCATGGGTAGAAAATGCATTGTACATAACAGTAATTCAATTATTCCATGAGTTAAAACAATGTACTAATAATGCAAACACAATTTTCAATGGCATATCTGGCGATAGTTGGTCAACCAGAAAGGTGATGATTAATTAGCATTGGAATGAACTTTGCCGAGTCAATCAAGCTAGTGGGATGATAAGTTTGCTTTAATTAAGTCTGTTTGATGAGGCCTGATCAATACAGAAACAATGTTCAGTTCATTACGTATACAGTATGTGCACTGTAATTATAATCCATGTCCAAAAGCAGCATTCAATATTTTGTGTTAATTTCCTCTGCTTGGATGATATTTAGTTGTATAATTTGCTTTGTTGCCTGTAATGGTTTTATGGTGTACTGTAAATACGTTTTACGTACATGAACAGTAAGTCTAGAAAATTCAGAAACCTTTCAAAAAAGATTACAATGTACAGTTAATAAAAAGACGTTTATTTTATTTACAAAATATTGCATTATGTTCGTGCACACACACTGTATTTATAGTATATATTGCTGAAATTGCATTCCATGCAAACTACAATGTGTTTTCCTTATTGCTTCATGTACATGTAGTCATATATGTCAAAATGCAATTTGCAGATTGATCAAAATTTCAAATTGGGTAATCCCCCATATTGATCCAACTGGTTTTAAAAATGCAATTTTCTAAATTAATGTCACATACTCCAATATGCACAGTATGCATTGCCTACAATAACAGGTTAGCTGCAGAGAGTGAGCATAATTACAAATAAAATGTGAAAATACTCCAAAATCGCTATTTTCATATGTGACCTTTCACCACAAAACGACCGTTATGTCGCTGTGGTAGTTTCTCTTCTATTAGCTAAAGTACATGTAGTCACATTTTTTTCAAATTTTGAGATTTAGGATTTTGGTATTTCCTGAATAAGCATATCTTTATCTACCTTCTGGGAAATTTTAAGCTTCGGAAAGCATGTCAAAATATTAATTTTTCATTTAGATCTTATTACAGCGCTTGAATAGACACTGATTTTTTGAGCGGCCCGTTTCTCCCTTATTTGAAAAATGCTTCAGCCATATTCTTTATCTTTGGCATTTGTTTTGAAAGGGTTTGCTTAGTCCAAATATGACAAATTATATACCATTTTAAAGGTAACAACTTCTATTTTAATGACATATGAAAATCAGCAGAATCATTTTTCCCGACTTATTGGTCGTTTTGTGGTGTAAGGTCACATGATGACATAAACGGTACCCTGGGGTACCAGACGAAAATCCGCCATTTTGTTTAATTATTTATTTAATTTTTAGGGCTGTACTGTAGGTATAGCGTGCATACAATCGCGCGCTGCACTGCATGCACAATGCAATACGGTTGTACTTCGAGTGGACACAAGATGGCGCTACACAACGCGGGATACCGGGGTACAACGGTACCCTGGGGTACTGCGTGTGTCATCATATGATGTTCAAGACTTAATGGGGTTTATTAATGATTACTAGTCTGAATGCCTGGATTATATGAATCAGCCTACACACAAAGTACATTTTAGCATGTCATGTACTTCGGGCCCCAAACAAGGAAAATATTAAAAGGTCAGAATATATTTGGTTATCCAGTCTGGCAAGTAACTCATTCATGAGTGTATTAAAACATATATCTGGGGGTTTAACACTGTACAGCAAGCTGTGTGGCCCCTGGCTTGTGAGAACTATGCTTGACAATTTTTCCCCATCAGATTGGTTAAATACATATAGTTCATTTGTTAATTAATTATTCAAGATCAACACTTGGTAAACAAAAAAAATGACATTGATGGGTTGACAAGTCACAAATTAAAAGACCATTTGAAGTAAACATAATCTATACAATGGTAGTGATATTACATTGATGAACATGAAGTTTAACAAACTAAAAAAACAATAAACCTTTAATAGCTAATCTGTATGTTACAGAATGACTATTTTGACTGTAAACTTTGCCATTGAACATGCGTGTACAGGAGGCTAATTCCTAATTAGCAGACTTCTTGTCATATCCTGTGCTATTTATAGCTTCCCTCTTCAAGGCTTTCCTGAGGAACTCAAACTCACAACGTGTCAGTACACGGATCTTTTATAAATTGAACATTGTTCTTAGACATCTTGCAAGTAAACAAACACTCAGAGTGTTCAGTAAACGGATTCTTTATTTTGAACATCGTTAAATATTAGACATGTATACTGCTCGTAGTGTAACTATTGTACACAGTACTCACAATGTCATCCTTTTGTTCATGAATTATGTTCTAAAAAGAAACTTAACAAGTAGTTAATTATTTTAAACAAAATGTATGGAATTTTGACTGTGTTCTGATGCAAAGTTCTGATTGTAGTAGAATATGTTGCAAGTTCTACTAATTTTTTTGCTGATTTGGAATATAGTAAACATCATGGCATTGAGTCATTAGTGCAGATTTGCAAACAAATCGTATACAAATCGTATGTCTAGATCAAACAAACTAAATGGTTGACTGAATGACACATTGACTGGCTGCAAGCAAACAAGCAAACAATGGAAGTTTGTTGACATTCAACTTTGATCAGTGTATCATTTTACTGCCATGGAAAGACTCTAGAGGGTGCATAAAGGTTCATCAAGGCCAGGGTCGAAAAGCAACTTTGATTGACAAATTAAATTATTATTCAATAATAAATTTTTCTTTCAGTGAGCATGGTTTGTGTAGATACATTAAGTCAACTAAATTGCTTTTTGTTGACTATGTGTTTTGCAGTCGATGCCTCCTTGAACTTTGCTAAAACAATACATGTATTTCTAGAAGTAAACATGAAGTGAACTTTGTGTGCTGTATATTACAAAAGTCATGAAGAATTACAATGTAAGTACTGTATGTAACCACCAAGAGCAGACAGTAATAAAGTAAAATCAGTTCCATGATGCACATCTAGTCGATCTACAAAGCTAAAGGCAATTTGGAAGTAAACTTGTGTTCATCATCTTAATTGTTTACCTTTTCCTTGGGATGCTACGTTATAAATTGTCACTTTATCATGCCAGTCCATTCAGTTCCCATGGGCAATGCCTTTAATGTGATGTGATCATCAATTAATTGCATAGCCTCAGAGCATTATTACCTTGGCTTTTAGCTGAGCTGCCATGATAAAAGTACCCATTTCAAACTACAGCTGGAAAAAATGCTGGGTTGAGACCTGAGAGCAGCAAATGTGGATAAAGTGCCTTGCTGAACATGAAGGGCACTGTTGGGGCTTGGAAATTATCAAAGGGCAAGTCCAAGGTAATTGGTCCCAAGGGGGTGAATTTTCATCTTCACCCAATCAAGTGACACTTGATGTCATTTTAAAGCTAAGATATTGAATTTTAATAATTTGAAAACAAAAATTTAAAGCGTGTCTCCAATAAGAAGTAATAATCAAATATATTTGCATAATATGTAAATCAGCATGACGCGTGGGACATCTGAATTAAAGACAAATCTAATCATATTTAAAATACTTGTAATAATTCTTTATTTATTACTGGCTTGACCTGAAGTCATTACAAGAAGGTAGTTGGATTATGATTTTCAGCTTGTTATCTCAATTAATATGCAAATTAGATGCATTCCAAAATTAGCATGTCCCACGCGTTATATTTTTACATCCTATTGTTTTGATTTCTCCTTAATCGAGAGTTTTATTTTTCTGAAACTCTACAAAGTTCTAATTTACCTTGGGGGACATCCATAATATAGCAACAAAAGTTAATGACATTTACCTTATTAGCATAATTCTACAATTAGATTTTGTCACGCGTGGGACATTTTGTAACGCGTGGGACAATCTGTACAGTAAAGCAATGGGTTTTTTAAAATCTTGTTTTGGCCAATTGGCAAATACACGATAATTTCGCAACGCACAAAGATATTGGCCCGCAACTTTACAAGTATTTTCTCTGAAGTCTTGCGCAACTTTTAAGACCAAATTTATGACGAACAACTATACCCTCACAAAGTCACATGACTTTTTCAAGTGGAAGTCATTCCAGAAATTGCATGATTTTGTGATTTATGTACAAATCCTATGGAAAATAGTGTTTTTTCATCAATTTATAAAAACTCAATTATTTCTCATTGTAATCACTGCAAATAAATAGTTTTAGGCCAATAACTGTTTGACAATGGTGAATAATTGATTTCATAAAAAAAAGATGTAAAAATGGAAGTTGAAAAACAAAGAAATACATAAGAATTTCCCAAAACAAAGAAATACATAAGGAAAAAATTAGGTTTTGCAACTTAAAAAAAAAAAATATTGTTAAGAAATGACATAAAGAACACTTTTGCAAAAAATGAGTATTTTCCAAGCTCAAATACTTGAAATATCTATAATAAGGGCACATTTGGTGGCGGGCCTATGTAAAACGCATGGCAGAAAAATGTCCCACGCGTTGCATGTCCCACGCGTGACAATGCAATTTTTTTTCAAATCGACCCTGTGTGAAACTCTTAAGTTTTGAGATGATGAAATTTCATATATTGGTAGAGCACAAGATGCACATTAAGACCATACCAAATATGTTTTGAAATTGTATATAAATTCAGAGGAATTCACATTCAAATTCAAAGTTTAAAAATACCAACTTTCTCTGGTCCCACGTGTGATGCTAGCATAAAGTCGCATAAATTATTTATGCATGGAGGATTTCAATTTTTGTTTTTGGCATTTGATAAAATTTGCTCCACAGTATCTAAAATGTAAAACAAATTGGTGTTTCAATACTTCTTATAAGAGTAAGCACTCTTTTTCGCTCTGATGTCCCACGCGTTATGCCTACAAAATAGCTTGGACTTGCCCCAAACCTAAAACCTTCAAATTGAAAGATTTCCCAAACCAATGACATTCCCACACATACACAGAAAATCATGAACTTATTATACTTGCCATCAGTAACAATAACAGTACTTACAATAGACTGTGATTTAGTATGCTTACAAAGTAGAAAAGTAAACTTTTTACACCTGTGGCCATTGGGTCATGGGCTTAGATATTTCCCCAACAATATTACGATTGTCTGTCTTTATGCTTCAAGAATACTAGAAGTAGAATCTATTCAATTCCTGAATCAATGCATTCAAATTTAAATCCATGGGCTTTTGTAGAGACTAAATGTACGGCTACACACATAATTACATGTACTGTATGTAACAAACAAATCAAATAAATTTCAATTTCAATGAAGTCTACTACTATGCAGCAAGCGTGGGTTAGTTCTCAGAAAGCTGCCCACAATTATTGTATTTTGTAGCTACATGATATGTGTGTGGGCTTTATGACAAATATTGCAAATATTTGAATGAGTCTAGTTTTCAAGTCCGAGTCCAATATATAGTAAACAAACATAAAGAAAACAATTATGTGACAGTATGGCATTATGCTATGAAAAATAAACAATCTATTTTGTTTTCCTCAATCAGAAAATAATTCTGAAAGCATAACATGTATTAGCTACCAAATGTATGTTTGTATCATCATTGTTCAAGGCGGTTTGTAATGTTCATGAAGTTTAGTATCAATGCAACATTGTATCATGTATTGAATGTGCTGCTTCTACATACTGATCAATGCACTCTGAAATCATCAATGAAGTTCTGAAAATAATAACCTGGCACTTAGGTGTTCTTTAATCAATGTCAAGTTTTGTTATTAATTATCCATGATCAAATGCAATTAACATCTTAATCTTTGAATTAAATTGTGTTTGCGGGATGAGCCTACTACTTAATGCGGGATTCTATAAAGCACCAGACATATATTATGTCTGTGCAAGGCTACATGATGTAATCTCAGACAATTTTGACAAAGTAACACTAGTTAGTAATAAAGTTTCATCCATGTTACAACTTGGTAGGCTTGCATTTTCAGGGGCAAAGGGACTTGATACTTGCACAGTTCAAGCTCCATGGTCCATACATCATGTCATCATCATACATCCACTGATCTAATTTATAAGTGGTTTCAGAGTGAATAAAGAACTAAAATGGAGCATTGTACAATTCACTGCTCCAGCTCCATCATTTCCATGGTGAACTCATCCACTGATGCTGTAAGCACTGGATACATCTATGGTTGGGTGATTGGAACAGAGCAATACAGTTGTTCCAGGCTTTCAGCCACATCCTTTCACAAGGATTCTTCCAGGCTTTAAGATCAGTGAGTTAGTCATTTACAGTATCCGTCAAAATAAACTAACCCCCCTAACGCGAGTAACGTTTTCAAAACGTTAATTATATTTCTAACGTTTTGAAAACGTTACTCGCGTTAGGAAGTTCCCTAACGCGTTAGGATGATTCCTAACGCGTTAGAAAAATCCCTAACGCGTTAGGAAGATCCCTAACGCGTTAGGAAGTTACCTAACGCGTTAGAAAAATCCCTAACGCGTTAGAAAGTTTCCTAACGCGTTAGAATTTTTCCGAGTGCGCCAGCAATGTTTCAGATTGATTCTAAGTCATTTTCTCTGTTTGATCAGTTTGATTTTGCAATGATGAACGCAATGTTTGAGATTTATTTTGTGTCATTTTCTCGTAGCGCACATTGTTACTTTGTCCGCTAATATTGAGATCTATTCATTACCTTTTCCAGACAAGTTTCGTTTCGTTTTCATCAGCAATTAGTTTGATTGCGTGTTCTTATTTTTAACGCGATGTTTGAGATTTATTTTGTGTCATTTTCTCGTAGCGCACATTGTTACTTTGTCCGCTAATATTGAGATCTATTCAGAACCTTTTCCAGACAAGTTTCGTTTCGTTTTCATCAGCAATTAGTTTGATTGCGTGTTCTTATTTTTAACGCGATGTTTGAGATTTATTTTGTGTCATTTTCTCGTAGCGCACATTGTTACTTTGTCCGCTAATATTGAGATCTATTCATTACCTTTTCCAGACAACTTTCGTTTCGTTTTCATCAGCAATTAGTTTGATTGCGTGTTCTTATTTTTAACGCGATGTTTGAGATTCATTTTGTGTCATTTTCTCGTAGCGCACATTGTTACTTTGTCCGCTAATATTAAGATCTATTCATTACCTTTTCCAGACAAGTTTCGTTTCGTTTTCATCAGCAATTAGTTTGTTTGCGTGTTCTTATTTTTAACACGATGTTTGAGATTTATTTTGTGTCATTTTCTCGAAGCGCACATTGTTACTTTGTCCGCTAATATTAAGATCTATTCATTACCTTTTCCAGACAAGTTTCGTTTCGTTTTCATCAGCAATTAGTTTGATTGCGTGTTCTTATTTTTAACGCGATGTTTGAGATTTATTTTGTTTCATTTTCTCGTAGCGCACATTTTTACTTTGTCCGCTAATGAGATCTATTCATTACCTTTTCCAGACAACTTTTGTTCGTTTTCATCAGCAATTAGTTTGATTGCGTGTTCTTATTTTTAACGCGATGTTTGAGATTTATTTTGTGTCATTTTCTCGTAGCGCACATTGTTACTTTGTCCGCTAATATTGAGATCTATTCATTACCTTTTCCAGACAAGTTTCGTTTTGTTTTCATCAGCAATTAGTTTGATTGCGTGTTCTTATTTTTAACGCGATGTTTGAGATTTATTTTGTGTCATTTTCTCGTAGCGCACATTATTACTTTGTCCGCTAATATTGAGATCTATTCATTACCTTTTCCAGACAACTTTCGTTTCGTTTTCATCAGCAATTAGTTTGATTGCGTGTTCTTATTTTTAACGCGATGTTTGAGATTTATTTTGTGTCATTTTCTCGTAGCGCACATTGTTACTTTGTCCGCTAATATTGAGATCTATTCATTACCTTTTCCAGACAAGTTTCGTTTTGTTTTCATCAGCAATTAGTTTGATTGCGTGTTCTTATTTTTAACGCGATGTTTGAGATTCATTTTGTGTCATTTTCTCGTAGCGCACATTGTTACTTTGTCCGCTAATATTAAGATCTATTCATTACCTTTTCCAGACAAGTTTCTTTTCGTTTTCATCAGCAATTAGTTTGTTTGCGTGTTCTTATTTTTAACACGATGTTTGAGATTTATTTTGTGTCATTTTCTCGAAGCGCACATTGTTACTTTGTCCGCTAATATTAAGATCTATTCATTACCTTTTCCAGACAAGTTTCGTTTCGTTTTCATCAGCAATTAGTTTGATTGCGTGTTCTTATTTTTAACGCGATGTTTGAGATTTATTTTGTTTCATTTTCTCGTAGCGCACATTTTTACTTTGTCCGCTAATGAGATCTATTCATTACCTTTTCCAGACAAATTTCGTTTCGTTTTCATCAGCAATTAGTTTGATTGCGTGTTCTTAATTTTAACGCGATGTTTGAGATTTATATTGTGTCATTTTCTCGTAGCGCACATTGTTACTTTGTCCGCTAATATTAAGATCTATTCATTACCTTTTCCAGACAAGTTTCGTTTCGTTTTCATCAGCAATTAGTTTGTTTGCGTGTTCTTATTTTTAACACGATGTTTGAGATTTATTTTGTGTCATTTTCTCGTAGCGCACATTGTTACTTTGTCCGCTAATATTGAGATCTATTCATTACCTTTTCCAGACAAGTTTCGTTTTGTTTTCATCAGCAATTAGTTTGATTGCGTGTTCTTATTTTTAACGCGATGTTTGAGATTTATTTTGTGTCATTTTCTCGTAGCGCACATTATTACTTTGTCCGCTAATATTGAGATCTATTCATTACCTTTTCCAGACAACTTTCGTTTCGTTTTCATCAGCAATTAGTTTGCTTGCGTGTTCTTATTTTTAACGCGATGTTTGAGATTTATTTTGTGTCATTTTCTCGTAGCGCACATTATTACTTTGTCCGCTAATATTGAGATCTATTCATTACCTTTTCCAGACAACTTTCGTTTCGTTTTCATCAGCAATTAGTTTGATTGCGTGTTCTTATTTTTAACGCGATGTTTGAGATTTATTTTGTGTAATTTTCTCGTAGCGCACATTGTTACTTTGTCCGCTAATATTAAGATATATTCATTACCTTTTCCAGACAAGTTTCGTTACGTTTTCATCAGCAATTAGTTTGTTTGCGTGTTCTTATTTTTAACACGATGTTTGAGATTTATTTTGTGTCATTTTCTCGTAGCGCACATTGTTACTTTGTCCGCTAATATTGAGATCTATTCATTACCTTTTCCAGACAAGTTTCGTTTCGTTTTCATCAGCAATTAGTTTGATTGCGTGTTCTTATTTTTAACGCGATGTTTGAGATTTATTTTGTGTCATTTTCTCGTAGCGCACATTGTTACTTTGTCCGCTAATATTAAGATCTATTCATTACCTTTTCCAGACAAGTTTCGTTTCGTTTTCATCAGCAATTAGTTTGTTTGCGTGTTCTCATTTTTAACGCGATGTTTGAGATTTATTTTGTGTCATTTTCTCGTAGCGCACATTGTTACTTTGTCCGCTAATATTAAGATCTATTCATTACCTTTTCCAGACAACTTTCGTTTCGTTTTCATCAGCAATTAGTTTGATTGCGTGTTCTTATTTTTAACGCGATGTTTGAGATTTAATTTGTGTCATTTTCTCGTAGCGCACATTGTTACTTTATCCGCTAATATTGAGATCCGTTTTCATCAGCAATTAGTTTGATTGCGTGTTCTTATTTTTAACGCGATGTTTGAGATTTATTTTGTGTCATTTTCTCGTAGCGCACATTATTACTTTGTCCGCTAATATTGAGATCTATTCATTACCTTTTCCAGACAACTTTCGTTTCGTTTTCATCAGCAATTAGTTTGATTGCGTGTTCTTATTTTTAACGCGATGTTTGAGATTTATTTTGTGTCATTTTCTCGTAGCGCACATTGTTACTTTGTCCGCTAATATTAAGATCTATTCATTACCTTTTCCAGACAAGTTTCGTTTCGTTTTCATCAGCAATTAGTTTGTTTGCGTGTTCTTATTTTTAACGCGAGGTTTGAGATTTATTTTGTGTCATTTTCTCGTAGCGCACATTGTTACTTTGTCCGCTAATATTGAGATCTATTCATTACCTTTTCCAGACAAGTTTCGTTTCGTTTTCATCAGCAATTAGTTTGATTGCGTGTTCTTATTTTTAACGCGATGTTTGAGATTTATTTTGTGTCATTTTCTCGTAGCGCACATTGTTACTTTGTCCGCTAATATTGAGATCTATTCATCAATACAAAATGTGTCGCAAGCTAGATCAACAAAATTATCGTTTTTATATCCTCAGTCTTTTACTATCGGCCGACTGTTAAAGATCGCAGCTAAATGTAGAAGAGAACATGAAAACGATAGATTTGTTGATCTATAGTCGCCAGCAAGCTAGGATTCAGGGGAAAGCTGGATTGAAAATAAGTTTATACTCTCGTGTAAAAATATATATATATACGCAACCTGGAAGGGGCCGTTGTCGATAGAGTAAATACAATCTTACAAAAACGTATAACCCGCTTGATAATTTTATGTTGTCATATCATGTGACGATGTATGTATTATCATGACTTTGTTGATGGTGGTTGTATTTTTCTAACTATATACCGATCAGTTGTTGATGATTATGACTGACAGTGATGACTAAATAAAAGCATGTAAATAAAAAAATAATCATGGAGGCTGGACGATATCGGGAACCATCAAGGCTGCATGACGCTCGAGTATATCCGAGGTAAGCATGCCAGGTAGGTAATCTGCTAGTAAAGTTGTATGAATATTATAATTTCATTAATAAACAGAGTACAGGCCGTGAACAAAAGTATGTGTATTGTGCATTGGTGTAGACCGAGCTAATCCGACCGTGAGAATGCGGCAGTTGTTTCCAAGAAAGACAGTACGTGTGCGCGCTGTAGAGTGAGGAATAATGGTAAACAAGTCGCC
>JBAMJV010007086.1:0-15522 GCA_037951105.1 Echinarachnius parma | reverse complement strand
TTTTGCTTGACTTTCTCGACATCTCCAGTTCTACAATTTAAGCCCCTGAGACCACGTGACAAGATGTGTATTATATCTTATAATACAGCGTATTTCCATGATACAGTCACAAGTGATAATGTCAATTTTAGATGACATCAAATCAGTGATAACGTCATAATGACGTTGTGTTGTGAATAGGACATACTTTTTTGTGTGAATTATGTCACTGTTTGTTTGCATGATTTTGCACATTATTGTTGTGATGATCCTGTCATTAATATTCAGTTGCGTCTTCGCGAGTTGATATCACTATCTTTCTCCTTATCCATTGTTATCTTGTCTCCTTTTCTTCACATTCAAATCTTGTTATGTGCATATTGTAGACAACTGTATACATGTAATTCGTATCATTCCAGCCTCTGACGAATCTGTTATATATACATGTATAGCATCGAAAGCATAGGCCCATAATTGATTCTCCCTTTGTACATTTTTGGATATTTAATGAAAGTGCACTTTTCCGGTTCCCTTCGGAGCATTTCGGCTATATAGTTATCAGTATTATATATATGTTCACATATAATACTCACCAGAATGCCTGCCCAGATTGGTATGGCGTAGAATGAAAGATAGCATTCCAGGAAGATGGCCAGTAGACCTATCGCAACGGATGCTATCCCGATGATAACCTGTATAATGCCCGACATCTAAGAGGAAAGCAAATGAAAGAAACAGTTGTAGATGATTATTCCAACAGTAATAACGACAGCCGTTAGTGATAATAATTATCAACGATGCAAAGCGATGATGAATACACAAAATAAAGATCCCTTGACTAGCCGACTTATCGCAACGGATGCCACCCTGATGATAACCTGTTTATTCCCGATATATTAGAGGAAAAGAATGATGTAGATGATTATTATTACAACAGTTATAACCACAGTCATAATTATCTTCATTGCAAAAATTATTCTGGCAGACCTATTATCGCTGCGGATGTCACCCCGACGATAACCTGTATAATTATGATGCCCGACATCTTAAGCCCTCTGCAGACAGAGCCGACTCGACCCGACCCGACTGGTTTTCATTCGGATCGGCTCAGTTTTCAGTGCCTCGCGACATACATTTTGCCAGTCGAGAGACAGTCGGATGCCAGTCGGGGCAAATTCAACACGATGCATTGGCTCCGACCGACCGGGCCCGACTCTAGCCTGATTGAAACCAGTCAGATCGGGTCGAGTCGGCTCTGTCTCCGCCGGGCTTTAGAGGAATAGGATGAAATTAAAAAAGAATGATGTAGATGATTATTACAAAAGTAATAACGACAGTCATAGTGATAATATCAACGATGCAAAATGATGATGAAAACACAAAAAATAAAGATCACTTGACAAGCTGACATATCGCTACGGATGTCAGCCCGATGATAACCTGAATGATGCCCGACATCTTTGAGGAAAAGAATGACATAAAAAAAAGAATGAAGTAGATGATTATTACAAAATGAATAACGACAGTCGTTAGTGATAATATCAACGATGCAAAATGATGATGAATACACAAAATTAAGATCACTTGACCACTAGCAGACCTATCGCTACGGATGCAAGCCCGATGATAACCTGTATATCCGACATCTTAGAGGAAAATAGTTAGATTAAAAAGAATGATGAACATGTAGATGACTATTAAAAAAGTAATAGTGAACGTAGTTAATGTTAATATCAACAATGCAAAATGATGATTGAAAACCCAAAATAAAGATCACGTGACTAGCAGACCTATCGCTACGGATGCCAGCCCGATGATAACCTGTGTGATATATGCCAGATATCTGAAGCTTACAGCCCAGATTGTTACAAGAAAACTAGGAGGGGCAAAGCCATGGGTGATTATACCAGTGACAGCGATGTGAAGATGTGAAGTAATATATTCAAAGGTTAATATAAAGATGTAGATGGTTATTCTAATGTAATAACGATCGCAAAGATATCAACAAATCAAAATGATTTAAACAAATGGGGGAGGGGGGGGAGGGGGGGGGGATAACTAAATATGCACACCTATACTTCCCCGAACTGACATGCCGCTTCGACTAATAACATTCACGTCTCATCAATAAAATAAAACACAAACAACATACGATTGAGTATATTATATAAACATTGCATTTTCAGTAATAATTTGTTATACATAAACATATATAAACAAACTAAAAAGTATAATTGTACAAAAAGTGAACCTATAATACCACAACTAAAGTGTATAAATCGAACAAAATCCTGTTCCTCCCTCTCACCCCCCCCCCCCCCCCCCCGATCATGCAGGTTTTAATGAAGGTTCAATCGCCCCCTGCTGTACCCCTATGAGTAAAGCCCCACCTGCCCTATAACAAAACAAGGCACCCCTACTTACCCCTGACCGAGATTCGAGCTACCGATACTAAACTGGGTTCCAAAAGAAACTTATCACTTTTTCAGAGCAACGCTCACTAAAATCCATAGCATCAAATTGATTCATATTTAGACACAGATAAGCTATCATTCTCCTTATGAAGCATATTTAAAAAAATGAAAGTTTGCTTTTACAACAAATGAGAAAAATGCGATGGAATCACTACAGGTCACTTTAAAAAAATCACAGAAACTGCTTGCTGCGAACCTCCACAAAAGGCGGTCTATTCAGAACATTCAATAGCTATTCATTCAACTTCATAGCGGGTTATGTAACCACTAGAATGGCTATTGTCCGTACCGAGCTCTATACCTGGAAGGCGAGCAGTTTCTGTGATTTTTGAAAAATTACCTCTTGCGATTTCACGTTATTTTATTCTTTGTAGATTGAAGCAAACATAATTTTTTTAGATGAGCTTGCTAAGGGGTTTCATAGCTAATCTATGCCCAAATATGATTAATTTGTATGCTTTGGACTTTAATGTGTGTCGCTCGGAAGAAGTGATAAGTTTCTTTTGGAACGCAGTTTATAATAGTGGTCACATCCGCCTCCGGTTTAGGTCTGCACTTAGTCTGAAGGGGCGTGGCCCACGTACGATAGGGTTCGGTTTAATGACACTCCTACTGCACCCTTTCGAGTGACGCTTGCACCCTTGCAACTTCTGCGAGTAACGGTTGCAACCCCTTTTGATTCTCACAGCCCCCATCTACCCCTGCCCTCAATAAGGAATCCCTACTTCACACCAGCCTATCTGGTATTTAATCTGAAGGGGTGTGCCCCATATACGGAGGAGTTGGTTAAATGATACTCCTAAGAGTGAAGATTACACCCCTACAATAATTGAGTAACGTTTCCCACCCTTTTCGTATTCTAACAGCCACATAAAATTATATCCCTCAATAAGAAACCCTTATACTTCACATCAGCCTATGTGTCTGTTCGGTAATCTGAAGGGGTGTGACCCACGTCCGAAGGAGTCGGTGTAATGATACTCCTACGAGTGAAGATTACTACACCCCTATGGCCCGGTCAGATATCAACGGATATCGGAAACGTATGCCCAACGAATAGACAATTTGCGAAATTAAATTATCCGGTGATGAAAGTCGTCTCCATTGCTTCATGTACACAACATAGCACAACGTACATCACCGGACAAGGAACGGACAAGAAACGTATAGAACGGATGGAAAATTTAGCTCTCCGTTTGACATCCGTTTGCGCAATCCGTTGATAGTATGTGACCGGGCTATTAAGTAACGTTTGCAACCCCTTTCTTATTCTAACAGCCCCATCTACCCCTCAATACTCGATCAATATGGCACCCATATACTTACCCTAACTGAGATGCCTCTGCTACTGGTCACATCCGCCTCCGGGTCTGATCTGTATTCTGAAGGGGCGTGGCCCACGTACGAAGGGGGTCTGTTGAAGGAGACTACGGACGGGCGATGCTCGTGCATCTTCATGGTGGAGGTGGAGGTAGCGTTGGCAGTGGTAGATACTTGGTGTTGGTTGCTGTGGTATCACGTAGTAGCGGTAGGTGGTAGTAGAGGTGGTGGTGGTATCACTTGGTGATGGATGCAGTGGTAATGTCACGAGGTAGTGGTAGGTGATGGTCGTGGTATCACTTGGTGTTTTTCGTACAGTTATATTTTTGTCCGTGGTGGTGGAGGTGATGATGTCTCAACTTCTCCGTATGATTCACAAGTTCGCTGTATATAAAAGAAATACAAAAATAAGTAGTGCGTTAGAGATTATATATTATGCTAAAATCTGAAATCTGAAAGTAATCGACGGTAAATTGAATTTATTTGAGGATCGATGGTTCACGTGCATTGATGGTGGTGGTTGTGGTATCTCTGTCTTTATGGTGCTGTTGTTGTTGCTGTTGTTGTTGTTGTTGGTTGTTGATGTTGTTGTTGTTGTTGGTGGTGGTGGTGGTGGTGGTGGTGGTGGTGGTGGTGCCGTGGTAGTAACACTTTGTGTTGCTTAGAAGATTTACACTAAATGCAATTACTCGATGTAGTACAGGACCAGAAACAAACATGATTAGAACTCGGGCAAAGTACGTGTTAATCAAATCACTAATGTGGTGTTTTTATTTATTTATTAGAGTAATAGTCTTGGTGGCTGTGGTTGGGGTATCAATCCTGGCTACCTAGAAAATTCAAACTGAATGCTGAATGTATACATGGTATATGACCAATTTATCTTCGATGTAGACTGGTAGAAGACTAGGGTCACCGTAACAAAAAGGGTTGCAAACTATTGTAAAGTTGCTATAAAACAAGTCAGAATATGTGACTAGGTATATAAGTGCGCAAATCTAAATGGTTCAAATGTGCATATTGTCTGACTTGCAATTAATTGCAACGTTACAATCGATCGTAACTCTTTCCGCAACGAGGCACAGATAGGCCACGATGGGAACGGACGAAGTCATGAAACAAAACTTCAGTATAGAACAAGAACTGGCCTAGTCCCACTGCACCATTTCTCATTCCGATTCCTATCCATTTGACATTCGGAAGGTACAAGCAGGAAACGAAATGATGCGGACCATGTTTGGAATGGATTAGATAGTAGGATACTTTCGCGTGAAACGAAACGTTATGGAACTTCAAAATTTGCTATAGATACTGACCGTTTCGCCACATTTGATCGGATATGAAACGTAATGAAAAACGGTACAGTACTATTGGACTATAGGCCATTACGCAGGGGTTACATTTGATTTTTATGACGATATATCAGCAAATAATTCAGAATGTATGCTGCATTACCAGTAGTCTCAAAGCTTTTTTTATCACAACAAAATACTAGATAGAATAACCTGACCAACCCATAATCCATCCAAATTATCCAAAGAATGGTTAATCACATTCAATTCTATAGGTTAATCCAACGAATTAAAACACGGATTAGTGATAATTGCGAATTATACTGTAAAAACAACCTTGCCAAAAGTTGCTCGTATAGATTCAATATATAATTTCAATAATCCTCTTAATCCGATTCTTTCACGGATCAGAAGTGTTGGTAAACATGTATAATGCCTTCATTCATTAAATTAATGAATGAATGAAAGCAAAATTTAAAAACATGTTGTGGTGGCTTGAATGATCAAATAGATCAAGCCATAGCTTGATAATTTGGATCGCGCTTTTGAACTGGCAATAGCCAACATTTTGTTTCTATGACGTATCATCTGGCTTTATTATAGATTAGTTTCTTTGTAAATTATCAATAATTAAAATAAAATTGTTATTCCACATAGGAATACAGTTTTATCACTCTGGCATCTTTCCATCCCTTAACCATTTTTCCTTATTCAACGACCACAATGGTCAAATGATGACGTACTTTTATTCATTAATAAATTGCAATGCCCTTGCTGGAAATTATAATCGCGCCAAAATATTTTTTTTTTATACATCTGGCATTAATATTAATTTCATTGCAAATCAATAATAACTAAGATTGTTATTTCACATAGGAATATATTTCTGGCAACTTTGTTTTCAAACTTAAGTCTTTCTCTCAATGTTTGTATCCGTCATTCTATAATACGATGTTTGTTATTGATTTTTTTTAATCGCGCGCTTGAACTGGCAACATCCGCAATACATATATATATTGCTATAGAGACCATCTGGCATTAATACATGTATATTCCTTTGCAAAGTTATGCGTTTCTAATATCAAACAGGAAAATTATTCTGGCAATTTTCCATCATTCCGTCCTTAAACTTCACAGCGAACAAGCTTGTTGGCTGGAATTTAACACAATTCTGAATAAAGAGTTTACTGCGCAAAATAAGACAGCATATTTTCATTAAATTAGTATCAATAATGTTGTTGGTCTATTCATGTATCCTTCACAACAAAAAGATGTCGACATTGTCATGATGGTGACAATTATATCCAATTTTTTACCAGGATCTGAAAAAAGTAAGAGAAATTGATCAAGACAACATGCAATCTTCTTCCTAACAACTACGTATAACCATGGCAACACAGGGCATGACAACGGAAGTTGCATGGCTTTATGCCCTGCGCGCTCCAGTCAACTCTAATGAGCCATCAACACTGTTAAGTTCAACATGCTAATCTCACAATCCGGCGATGAGATGAGTAAAATCACACTTATATTTGAGCCATTTTGAGGATCAATATTAATAGAAAGCCAAGACAGGGGTGCAGGGGCATGGGGAGTGGTAGGCCGATGTCGACCGATGTCCGTATCAATTCCCAAACGGGAAATATCATAGCTACATGGCCTTGACACGATCACACCACTGAAATGATCAGGATTATTAGAGAAGGACATAAAGGATAGAAATTTAGGAAAAGAGGCACACCCCTTACCAAGCCTACAAACGATGCATCGATCATGAACATGAGGAACGGAAATATAGCAACAGGTCGTTGGCACGTCGCGATCACACCACTGGCATGTCTTGGGTAGGGTGCTAGAAACCCTGGGCAGGGGTGAGAGGGGCACATCACTTACCAAGTCTACAAACGATGCATCGTGAACATGATGAACGGAAATATAGCAACAAGTCGTTGGCACGTCGCGATCACACCACTGGCATGTCGGGGTAGGTTGCTGTAGGAACCCTGGGCAGGGGTGAGAAGGGGCACACCCCCTACCAAGCCTCCCAACAATGCATCAGAAATGAACATAATATTATAGCAAAGGACCTTCACAGTCATGAGCAAACCACCGGCGTGTGTGGATATGGTGCACATAATAGGGCGCTGGGAAAGAGGTAGAGGGACACACCCCTGCCTACAGACGATGCATCATGCCATGGGCGTCGATACTTACGTAATACCCATTCATCAGGGGGGGGGGGGGTGGATGAATGGATCATCCCCCCCCTGATCAATGGGTATCAATGACAGATCGACGCCCGTGCATCATGCTGATCGGAAGTAAAGGCAACAGAGCCTCCACATCAGCACACCAATGGAATGTCTTGGGTAGGGTACCAAGAACCCTGAACATGACAGGGGTGAGAAGGGGCACACACCTTACCAAGCCAATAGGCGATGCATCGATCATGAATGGAAGTATAGCAACAGGGCCTCCACACGTGCGCATCACTGGCATGTTTAGGGTTACACATGACATATGGTGCTTGGAAAGAGGTTGGGGGGGGGGGGGGGGGCATACCCCTTATCATGCCTACAACATAATGATGCATCATGAACTAGCAACAGGGCCTCCATACGATCACACCACCTGATCAATATCATGTCTAGGGTACAAATAGGGTGCTTGGAAAGAGGGTGAGTGGCACACCCCTACCGTGCCTATACAAACGAAGCATCATGATCGGAAGTAATATCAATATTATGATCAATATGGCAACAGGGCCTCTCGATAGTCATGTGTTCAGTTTATTGGTTCTTTCTTCAATGCACCAAACCAAAGACGCTTAATTATATAGTCTTTGACCAAACCCCCCTGAGCTGTCGGTCTTATTACAGATCACATGTTGTACACAAAATTATATTTATATATATATAGAACACTTGTTACATAATGATGGACTAACAAAAATCACAAGATGTAATCACTGAGTGGTCAGCGCACGTGGTAACTCGTGAGGTCAGCATGGATCAGTAGGCAGGGGTCCAGTAACGATGTCTGCTGCATGCCGGGCTGCTGCCTAATGTCATCGATACATACCCTTTCAGTTCTCATCCTGCATTTCCCTTTTTATTGAATCCCGGTACACATTTACTACATGTAGATTCGTTCCGTTCCACTCGATTCTGACTCGCATGTGCCAGAAATGAGATCAAAGTATCTTTCTTTTGAAACATACTGCAAATAAATTATAACTTAACAAAGTATCTCATCGCGGATCAAATCGTTTAATTGAATATTATAGAAAGCCCATTTCACTCAATTATTTTAGTCGGAATTTATTTAAAATTACTTTACAAGAGTTTTCATCATGGGTCTAACTTTGTGAAATATGCGATATAACGACAATGCGATCTAATGCACCGTGATACTATGGTTATATTTATGTAATATCATGGAATGTCTATATAAACCATTAATATGATATTACAGATTTTTTACTTCAAAAGACATTATATTAGTGCCCCCCCCCCTCCCTCAATCACAGTTATTTGCATGCAAGCAACTAATTTTCAGGATGGACTTCCACAGCAAGTGGGTGTGTTTATCTAAACTACATTAATGTTATTTAGCCATATCAGTGTATTCCAGCTAATCGTTATCACACAGCAATATGATTAGCCTGAAACTCATTTTTAAAAACGTAGATTATGGGATAGATAAACGCAGCATAAACGCGAAGGAGGCGGGGGAGGGGGGGGGGGGGGCTGCCCCCTGCAGTTTTGAAAACAGCCATATTCGGGTAAATCATGTCATATTCGGGCAAAAACCATGTCATATTCGGACAAATCCATGTCCTATTTGGGCAAACTCATGTCATATTAGTGCAATAAAACGTAATTTTCGGGAAAAACCGTCTCATATTCGGGCAAAATCATGTTATTTCATGCATTAAGGACTTAACTATCAAAAACATATCATTTTCATCATAGTCAAATACCTTGAGAAAAATGTGCTCCTACGCCTGAACGCACCCCTATAGTGAAAGTATTAACTCGCGTGACAAACGCTTTATTAACAAAAACGTGACATTTAAAATTGGAAACTGTGACATGTCCTTGATACGTTATTTAAAGAGCTTAATTCCAAAAGGCGCTAAATCCACCATTTCATTTTTTTAGAGAAAACCAGGTTTCTTTGCCAAACTTTGTACACATGCCTATGGGAATATGAAAATGGAACGTTCAATATTTTCATTTTTTATTGTGCAATTTTTCATAGAATTTGAATATAAAATTTAAATTAATGTACTGATTGGATAGTTAACACAATTTATTATGGAAAGTGGATTAAGCGCCTTTTTGTAACTAAACGGTTCATTTAAGCCTCTAAGGACCGTATTGCAACGTTGTTAAACGTTATTACTTTATTTTCCCGCGATATTCAATATACATAAGGATTAATCCTATTAAAACTATTCATATACTTTGTGTGTATTAACTCAATGGGATTGTTCACAAGTTGGCTTTGGAAGAGTTAATTATGCAAGGCAGTCACGAGATGAATTCTCCATATAGCCGGGTCACATGCGTGTGTGACGCATACATATCCCACCTCCCTCGCGTGTATATATATCTATGGAATTTTATATCATGCAATCAATTGCCCTTTCATTACCACTGTTATACATAACACCATTTTTCTGTACTAATTATTTCTTTGAATATGATTGTACTCAAATGTGTTGTTTGTCTTCCATGACGCGTTTACCGCCATCTTTGCTTATATCCATCATGACAATATTTATATTATATTCAATTGAAGTTTATTGCAACCAAATAAAGTTTGATATTAACTGCAATGACTGCCCATTTCAATGTAAAAGATAACTATATATTAATTTGTTTCTTATAGTTATTATACTCTATTTTCATATGTATATGCCATACATATAATATGCCTAAAATGATATTATTCATACTTAAACTGTTCTTTATAATGTAGGTAATGATTAGTCAACATAAACTCAAGTGCGTGATTTCAATGATAATTTCATGGAATCAGAGTAATGTATTTCAGAATCGGAAAGGGGACGGACTGAAAGTTAATCAGCCTAAGATAAAACTCGTGGGCCGTTATGGCATTTTTTAAAAATGAAATAAGCGCTTCTTTCAATACCATCGCAACATTCAGTGTGTACAAACTCGCTCGTATTTATTTCTTCATAATTTGATATTGCGAGCAGGCTAAAATAGAGTTAGCAATAATATCCAAGTTTAATATCGAGAAACCGGCACAACTTACTTGAATGTGTTAGTTCGAACATAGCAATTATTCGCCGATTGACAACCGGCTTCATCCGGCAACTATACTTTCGATTTATAAACTTTTACAGCTACTTCAACTGGACGACTTATAACTATTAATATATATCAACTTATTAGCAATAATAGTTTCTACAACTTTTCTGAATTTAGTTACACTTTAATATCATTAATCGTGTTAATTCATAATCAAATATAAGAATGTAATAGACTATTTATAACTGAAAGAGTGCTGAAAGAGTTAAGGAGCATTAAATATAACTCGATCAAGATGTTAATCACAGAAGCAAAGTTCAGAGTGAGTTTGCTAGGGTCCTATTATACATGTCCAATCAGTCACGCTTTATTTTTAGCCAAAGGAATTGCTAATTTTAGAGCTTGCGGTCTGCTCCGTTACATCAAGGATGTCATAGAACTGGTCAGAGGACTTTATGCTGTGAACGACTAGCGGAGGAAGTGATAATGGACTGGTGACAAGTATTAAGCAAATCTGTAGTCAAGTCCAGAAGTTCCAAGTCCGAGTCCACAACGTAATAGCATGTTCCCAGTGTTTTACATTGCGACTCGCCGGCTCCGAGCCCGAGTCAGGAGACCATAAAAAGCGAGTCCATCCGGACTCGACTACAGCACTGCAAGTTACTAGATGTAATGTGATGCCTTGTTATCATGCCATGCAAGAGGGGAAGAACTTATGATAAAACGAATTATGTCTCGAGTCTTTCAAGCAACTTTTTTCGACTTATTTTTAATTTTAAAGAAAAACACGAGTAGACTAGACGAGTAGACGAGTATTCAAGTCATTTGATAACACATTGATAAAAAACACAATTCAATATGTTGAATCAACCTTGCAAATCCACCTTCTATACATACATAACTCGTTGCTATGTCGGGCAATCCTCAGATAGGCTTTCAAGATGCTGATATGCATACAATTTAAATATGATATGAGATGATAATACGGCTATACCTAAAACAAATGGGGGTTACATAATGACTGTCACCCAACCAGAGTCCGCACTTTGTCATGGAAATAATTATAATAACAACAATAGTAGATATAGCATTAGCAATATGGGGTGGATGTCTGGATGATGCTTTGTTTTGATTTTCGCGGGAATCTTTACATTAAAATGTCACGTATTATTTTAGCTGAAACAAGTTATGACAAATGTGATTCTGGACTAAACAATTATATCTAAACGCATCCAGTGACAGACAATTCGATTCTCCATCCTTATCCATCCTATCGATGGGCCAATATACGTTAGACTTCTCCAGACTATAGGGGGTATTTCACATTTTTGCTTTTGAATATGTTTCATTCCAAGGCAACACATGGCCTACCATAATTTTAAGTTCAACTTCTCTGTGAAACATCCCCGGACTAAAAATTATATAAACGCATCTCAAGACAATTCGATTCTCCCACAGTATCCGGTTTGGGCAAAATAATGGCAAAGTGTTCCGAAGTACGTTTGACTTCTTCAGACCAGGGTTTTTTTTTTGTTTAACAACGATTCTAAGATGAACTTAATTCTAAGTTGCACCTATAACAACTATGGACAGCCTTTACTTAATTTTTTAAATAGTTAAAACAGTTATTTTGAAAAGGTATAACGTTTTATAAAATCAGTTGGTATCAAGGATTATTTTGAAAAGGCATAACGTTTCAGTTGGTATCAAGGAGCCTTAAAAATAATTTATATATATTATTTTTGTTGTTGGAAGGCTCAAGTAGGCCCTACTTGTATTTTTTGGCTTCCAAGGCTACAAATTGCTTTCCATAATGATTAGGTCTAACTTAGTGTTAAGTTCAACTGAAAAATCCCCGGACTATAAACGCATCCAAAGACAATTCGAATCTCCCACAGTATCCGGTTTGTGCAAATGGCAAAGTGTTCCGAAGTACGTTTTACTTCTCCATCCAGACCAGAACGAGTTGCCAAGACGTGTGGGTTTATATAAGATATCAAACATCTTTGATATATTATAACCTCTGAGGGATTTAATAACGGATGTTTTCTGTTTTCAGGAAGAATCAATACCGCATGTCTTTTGTAGTCTGTTAAGGTCAAGGCAAGAAGTGATAACTTCAAAATAATATAAATGTCAAACATTTCGTTCGGTTACACATCATTCTGATTCTCCCCCATCGATTTTGACATTATTTTTATGGGCTCAAATTCAACTACTGTAAGTGTCTAAAATAAAATGAAATCAATAAAGGGGTTTCTTTACATTACAGAGGGCTATAACGTTATAATACACTCATACCATTAAACATCACATTCCATTCATCGGAGATATGTATAATACATCTCGTGCACGTAAATGAACCAGACCTACTTCTACAAAAAAAGTTAAACTCGGATGATGAGTATCCCTGCATATCATAACAAGACTCTTCAGTACAGTGTTGAACTGGAAGATGAAAATGACACATGCCATAAAACTAATTAATGTCCAAACAAATCTTAAAATAAAAAAACGCCCATAATGTGGAGTGCGATGAAAACCTTACGCAAGTGATAATACTAATTATTCTTATTGACAATAGTTGTTCAATACTTGTTTTTTGCAGTTGAAAAGTGAATTGCCTATAAACCTTGTACAAACTCGCAGAAACCGAATCGTATACATGATATCAAAATTAAATTGGTATAGACAATATGAAACTGTATGGTGACTGAAAACTGCTTGAGCAAGTAAGATTAATAATCATTTACAGCCATCTTCAAAAGGTACAATTCAGAATAAAGAATGAATATTATGCTAATTAGTAATTGATACCAATTTAAAGCAATGCCAGTGTATAATATGTGACATCATCCAATTATTGGTGATTTTAATGTTCAATAGATGTATCATGATACAAAAATAATAGAATCAAAGTCGTAGTTTACTTACTCGTTTGATATTCCTGGCTCATCGATGGCCACTCTTTATAATGATTTGAAATTATAAAATGACCTGCTTCAATTGAAATCTATAGTGAAGGAGTGCCAACGCGGTTATCATGTTTATCCTGACTCCAACAATCTTCAACTGAAGAAGTTAGCATCTTTTAAAGCCCGACATGCTGAACAGAGCTGGAAAAATATAAAGTCCAACATCATCCTGTGCACACGATACATTACTATTATGAACATTAATCATCAAAGCTGCGAACCGTTTTTAGTTTTGGAGCTGGGTGCAAAAGGGGAGGGCCGCAGTTAGCATGTGATCTATTAAGGCCTGCGACCACATGTCTATGCACACTGAAGAGTCTGATATGTCCTGTGTCAGCCGGAAGTTGAACCTTTTTGGCAATACCTCTCGTCGATTTGTTTCTGACCTTTGAGGGCCATGTACTACACCGTTGATTTTGGTTATACATCATAAGGGGCCTTGCAAAGTTAAACAAATTGACTCTTCCGTTCACATTCCACCCGAAACTCGCGGGAATGTGTGGACGCAATATGCAGGTGAAAAGTTTCCCTCCTGTCATACATGTGTAGTGATCATGATGAGCTACGCTTCGATCCGCCATCGTCTACTATCATCATATTGATAGAACATATTTGCTGGTGTCTCACGTGCGCCTTTGATTATCATTACTTATGTATTTATGAGTATCAAGTGCAGTGGTGTTCACATTCCACCCGAAACTCGAGGGGCAGTCATGTGCTATGTGGACGCAAGGTGCAGGTGAAAAGTTTTCCTCCTGTCATACCTGTGTAGTGATCATGATTGCTTCGATCCGCCATCGTCTACTATCATCATGTTGATATAACATAGATGGTGTCTCACGTGCGCCTTTGGTTATCATCACTCATGTATTTATGAGTATTAAGTGCAGTGGTGTTCACATTCCACCCGAAACTCGACGGGCAGTCATGTGCTGTGTGGACGCAAGGTGCAGGTGAAAAGTTCTGCTCCTGTCATACCTGTGTAGTGATCATGATTGCTTCGATCCGCCATCGTCTACGAAATTATCATGTTGATAGAACATAACTGGTGTCTCACGCTCGGCCTCGATTATCATTACTCAGACATCTCTCCTACAGTAGTGTCCACATTCAACCCGATACTCGGGGGCAGTCATGTGCTGTGTGGATGCAAAGTGCAGGTGAAAAGTTCCTCTCCTGTCATACCTGTCTAGGGATCATGATAGTTATGCCTCGATCCTTTATCACTCATATCATGTTGATGTATTATCTGTCTTGCGTCTCGCGCGCGCCCTTGAAAATCATTACTCAGGCCTTTATGGTGCATACGTGCTTTACCCGCCGAGTAACAATATTTTCTTTAAATACACACACACACACACACACACACACACACACATACACACACACACACACACACACACACACACACACACACACACACGCTCACACACACACACACACACACACACACTGTTGTAAGTAATAGCAGTTTTTATCAAACTGTTGTATTCTACAAAATAAATACACACAAATAACACTAGCAGCTTTAAAGATGCATATACGATAAGACATAAATATAAAGTAGAAAACAGGCTAGCATCAACATAAAAACAACAACAAAATCAACAGCAACAATGATACCAACAACAACAACAACAACAACAACATCAACAACAAATATAAAAAGAACAACAATGTCAGCAATAAAAGTTAATAATGAGATGGGCTGAATATCCTATGGAAAATTGGTTGAAATCCATGCGACAGAAAGATTTTTAATTCATACCGAAATGTATTTTATTAAAAGGATATGAGATGACGGAATTTACAACAACAAAATATTTTAGGGATGTAACTGTCCATTTTTCCGTTTGACTTTTGCACTATGACGATTACACGCGCGGGTAGACAACAATCGGAAGAAAAGATGCCAGATGCATGAAATGTCACCATTGATTCAACTTTACTGCATATTTTGTTGATTTTGAGCGATAATGGAAGAGACACACAAATGCATAAAGCATAAAACACGCACGCACGCACGTATATGCACGCACACGGGACGCACACGCACACTAGAAAACAAATAAACAAAAAAACACTCACAACCAGCACATACACATACAAACAAACACACACACGTGTACACACTTGGTTTGAGAAAGAAGAGGGGAAAGGAAGCATACCTTGGCTAGAGAAACGATAGGTAACTGATAGT